>JAVJIX010000026.1:6010000-6152500 GCA_036785185.1 Paratrypauchen microcephalus | reverse complement strand
CAATCAGCACCAGGTTCGTGAAGTTGTAGTGTGTTGTTTTGGATCCTGCATTTGTATATTTATAGAAAATCGTAAATGGAGCATGGGTGACGTAGGCTTGTCAGGTGAGCATTTGACAGAATCATACAGCTCAGGGTTCGAACGGGGCTCAGGAGAGATCGCTAGATTACTTAAATATACATGAATGACATATAAAACCTCTTGAGGCATGTTTTTGATGAGGGAACAACATTATAACATGGTAGAAAGCCAAAAAAGTTGAGCTTTAACTTTTTTTCTGCCACTTAACTGTAAAACTATGCTAAATATTTACCACCGGTACTTTCCCACATAACCACGTAAACACTGAAAAACATGTCATATACACTTCAATGTTGTGTCAGGGAAAGAATTTTCTATTGTAGGACTTAATAGCTCACATGTAATAGTTTGGGTGGATTCTTACTTTTTATTTCTTCAATTAAAGGTCTTGAGGATATAGAACTTTTTTTTTGACATATTGTTTTGATATTTCTGTTTGCTCACTCTCATTCTTGTGGCAGGAGATACAGTTTTGGGAGGGAAAATATTTTGGCAGGATTTACAATTTTATGTTAAAGTTTGTCTTTGGGGTTGATTTATTTTCGATTGAACTACTGAATTTGGCCATTTTCAACCTCCTGTTTACGTGAAAAAGATCGTGCAGGTTTTAAATGCATGCAGACATAGCCAAGAAAAGAAAAATAAATATTTACAGTTCCATACATCTTACAGGCTTCATTCACAGTTTGAGTCCTAATGCTAGTCCACTTCTAGTCTTGATTTAGTCCTGGTCTTGCCCACGTTTATTTTCTGGTTTTATCCCAGTTTAGTCCTAATTTTGAAGTGTGAATGCACCCATAGTCAGACCCTCCAGGAATTCGCGATGTTGCGATTTGCAACTTCAACGCAACTTCAGCCAATCCCCGCGAATTCAGGGCAGTGTTGCAATTTTGACCAATCACCGCAACTTTCCCGCAATTTTTACTAATTTTGACCAATCATCGGCGACGTATTGAACGCCGACCAACTTCCTTCTGTGTAGGAGACATAACTGAGATGAGGTGCACGGTGCGTTTGTGTGTGTGTGTGTGTGCGGCAGAGGCGGTGGGTCACGTGAGTGTGGGTGTGTGCACGTACGGAAATGTGTGCGTGTAAAAGCGCGCTCACCTGTCACACAGAGGAGAGAGTCAGGGTTGGGGGTGTAGCCGTATTTTTTGTTGACCGCAAACCATTCATTCATCCTGCTGGTTTCCATGAGTTCCATTTCATCCTGCTGCGCTGTCATAGCTGTGCGCTCCTTTTGTAATAAATGCACAAAACCTATCTGGATCTCAGCGTATCTGTCACCATAGCCTCCTCTTTGCGCGTCACAAATCTGCGAGCCATAGGACCCAACCTCATATTCTCGGCGGCTAAAAGGTTTGACTGCAGTCCGCGGACCGCTTAACGACTGCGGTCTTCGGACCGCGTGTTAACTGCGCATGGGACAAAAAAGAAGTGGGACAGCAGTCGTCGCGCCACGCTCCGAGCCGCGCGCTCTGGGAATTGAGACACGGCTTCTAATGGCAAAGAAACATGTCTGCGGCCAGACACCTGCCCACAAAAATAACAGCAAAAGACCGTGCGAAACAGTTTCCCTCCTAGTAGTAATTTATTTTCGATATTGGTAAGGTTGTTTTAGGACCATATCTGTGATCTCTGTGTCTTTGTATTATTCTTTGTCAGTAATAACTCAGTATTCAAAATATTATTCAATTTTAATTACAAAAAGCGAAAATCGCAACTATTTATCTCAACTTTCACTTCCTCCCGCAACAAAATCGCAACAAAAACCTTAAAAGCACCGCAACTTTCATCGCAACTTTTTGGAAAAGCTCCCGCGAATTCAGGCATTTTAGCCCGCAACAATCACAAAAAATGCCCACGAAATCCTGGGGGGTCTGCATAGTGTCACAACATTTCTGAAAAATCCCTTTTGGCAGGCCTTAAAATGTTAACATGTAACCTGACTTTCTGAATCACTTTTGTTCACATTCAGTAAGATTGTTCAATTTGGTCCATTAGGTCTTCTGTTATGGGTATCAGTGGTGACACAGTGGCTAGCACTCATGCTTCGCAGTAAGAAGGTTCCAGGTTTGATCCCCAGGTCGCCCGGGCATTTCTATGCAGTGTTTGTTTGTTTAGTCCTCAACAGGAACTGGTTCTCGATTCGTGTGTTTCAATTCCACAGAATCGATTAGCAGTTTATCTAACGATTCTCTTAACGATTCCAACCAGCACGAATAACGCACAAAAGTAGTAGGATTGATACGTGCTTCGCCGCTTCACTGATACGGAGTTTGTATACTATTTTCGCATGACGAGAAGAACGTTTGTGAAAATGGACTTTTAACTTCCACTTGGACACATGACACGTTCTGGACAGGTTCGGGCCACGTCCGTTTATCCGGAGCTCCTGTGCAAAGTGCGGTTGGATACTTAGCAGCAGAAAGTCCGGGGATATAAGCAAATACGTGAATACACATGGAGACACGCAATTTTTTTTTTTTAATGTAAGAAATACAAAATGACCAGTCGACCTCGGTCTGGGGCTCCACACAAGATCTCACCTCGTGGGGTTTCAGTGATCATGAGAACTGTGAGAAATCAGCCTAGAACTACACAGGAGGAGCTAGTCAATGATCTCAAGGCAGCTGGGACCACAGTCACTAAGAAAACCATTGGTAACACTTAACGCCACAGTGGATTAAAATCCTGCAGTGCTCACAAGATCCGCCTGCTTAAGAAGCCACATGTGCAGGCCCGGCTGAAGTTTGCCAATAAACACCTGAATGATTTAGAGAGTGACTGGGAGAAGGTGCTGTCGTCACATAAGCAGAGAATCGAGATCTTTGGCATTAATTCAACTCTCTGTGTTTAAAGGAAGAGAAATGCTGCCTATGACCCCAAGAACACCATCCCCACTGTCAAACATGGAGGTGGAAAGATTTTACTTTGGGGGTGTTTTTCTGTGGGCACAGGACAACTTCACTGCGTCAACAGGAGGATGGATGGAGCCATATACTGTTAAAATCCTGAGTGACAACCTCCTTCCCTCCATCAGGAAACTGAAAATAGGTCGTGGATGGGTCTTCCAACACGACAATGACCCAAATCATACAGCCAAGGCAACGAAGGGGTGGCTGAAGAAGAAGCACATTAAGGTCATGGAGTGGTCCAGCCAGTCTCCACACTAAGTCACTAAGTGTCAGCCACGAAACCTTAAAGATCCCATGACATGGTACTTCTTGATGCTTTTATATGGAGCCTTAGTGGTTCCCTAACACTGTAAATGAATCCTTCTCCAAAATCAAGCCTCAGTGCACGAGATAGCCTCATGAAGACAGTCAGAGTCATGAATATGTCTCTGAAACACTTTATTTTGGGCGTTGTTGCTTGAATGCAAATGAGGAGGACAGAGACGGGCCAGTGCAGCGGGTGGGGGTGTGGCCAAATACTCCGCTGTTTCCTGGATTAGCGGTGCGGTGTGCGCTGTCACCCACTTCCACATTTTAAGTGCGAAGGAAGATACGAGAAGCCTCCATTGAAATAAACGAATTTCCACAGAAAATAAAATTAAACCACTGCTGTTTCAGAGGTTCGGAGGCTCGGATAAAGGACATCCGAGCCTAGAAACACTCTCATGGGTCTCCAGGCAAAAAAACAACAACGCATCTCGCATTTCATAGCTCATTCACGGTCCAAATTCTCTGGGCGTGATTTGGTAGACATCCAGATGGGGGGTGGAAACCTTTCCCCGAGTGTGACGTCAGAAAGTTCCCTTGTTCAGAAACGCCCATTTGGGCTGTCTTTTTTTCAAACGTGGAAAAGGATCACAAATGCTCAGTTTACACATTTTGCAACTTTTAGCCGTGGGGGGGCGGGGCCTAAACAGGGTAGGGGAGCTCACATTAACGTTCAAAAACTTCAGAAAGTGAAAATTTCATGCCATGGGACCTTTAATGATTTAGAGTTGATCTGCAAAGAAAAGTGGACCAAAATTCCTTCCTCAATTTTACATATATATATTCAAACTATGAAAGCTATTCAAACTGCCTCATGTTATCTCTACTGTAGGTATTGTATTTTGTATTCAACCAGACCTCCCCCCAAAAACTCTAGTCAAAACAATTTCCATGATACTGTAACCCAAGGGTCTGAAAACCTGGCATTAGAGCCTGCTTAACTTTTCAGAACTTTTGTAGTTTTGCATTTGGAGAGACATTTTTATGACCACTTGGAGTATGGAGTTGTTTCATCATTATAACTTCTTTAGACATTGCCAATAAAAACTTCTCCTCTAATATACAAAGATAGGCCTACTCCTCATAGGTAGGTAGAGCAGCCAAAAATGTTATTATGTAAGAGCAACGGTACTTCAAAATAATATTATGTAAAGGTGCATTGTGTAACTTTTCTGGTGGAGGGTCCGTCAAACATTCAAAGCTTTTAGTGTCATATGCACAGTAAAGAAACACTTTTCCCTGTACAATGAAATTCTTACTTTGCTGCCCACTCTGGATGCCAAAAGCAAAAAGCATGTAAAAAATATAATCAAATAGAAACAATCTTTACCAAATATGCACTATGAAATATATAGACTGGTGCTATGTACATATTTACAGATAATGTGCAACATTGGTTTTATGTGCAACTCTCAGTAGTAAAAACGGGGTGTAAACATGGTTGATATAGTGTAAACAGGAAGTGTAAACATGACTGATATCGTGCAAACAGGAAGTGTAAACATGGTTGATATAGTGTAAACCGGAAGTGTAAACATGGTTGCTATAGTGTAAACCGGAAGTGTAAATATGGTTGATATAGTGTAAACAGGAAGTGTAAACATGGTTGATATAGTGTAAACAGGAAGTGTAAACATGGTTGATATAGTGTAAACCGGAAGTGTAAACATGGTTGATATAGTGTAAACCAGAAGTGTAAACATGGTTGATATAGTGTAAACAGGAAGTGTAAATATGGTTGATATAGTGTAAACCGGAAGTGTAAACATGGTTGATATAGTGTAAACCAGAAGTGTAAACATGGTTGATATAGTGTAAACAGGAAGTGTAAACATGGTTGATATAGTGTAAACAGGAAGTGTAAACATGGTTGATATAGTGTAAACCGGAAGTGTAAATATGGTTGATATAGTGTAAACCGGAAGTGTAAACATGGTTGATATAGTGTAAACCAGAAGTGTAAACATGGTTGATATAGTGTAAACAGGAAGTGTAAACATGGTTGATATAGTGCAAACAGGAAATGTAAACATTCAAGCAGTTACATGTGCAGCTGTAATCTGGCAGATTATCTTAACAGTTGGTCAATAAGGTGGCCTGTGCACATGAATCCGACACGAACCCAATCTGTTTGCAATCGGATTCCACTTGTCCATGTGCACGCAGTGACTAATAATGCAAATTACTCATGTGCAAAGTGTAGGTCAATCAATGTCCAGGAGTGGGGGCTATTGCTCAGCGGTTCAAGAGTCTGATAGCAGTTGGGAAGAAAGAGTTCTTAAGTCTAGTAGTCCTGCTTTTCAGACTCCTGTACCACCGGCCTGAAGGTAGGAGTGTGAATAGTCCATGTTGGGGGTGGGTGGGGTGGGGTCTTTGATGATGGAGGCAGCTCTCTTGCGGACTCTGCGATGGAAGATGCTCTGCAGAGACGGTTGAGGAGTCCTGGTGATCTTTGTGGCCGATCTCTGCAGGCGTTTGCGGTCCTTCACAGTAGTGCTGCTGTGCCACACAGTGATGCAGCTGGTCAGGATGGACTCGATGATGCAGCTGTAGAAGTTGCTGAGGATTTTGGGCGGCATGCCAAATTTCCTCAGCCTCCTCAGGAAGTACAGCCGCTGTTGAGCCTTCTTCACCACCTGTGTAGTGTTGAGTCTCCAGGTGAGGTCATCACTGATGTGGACTCCCAGGTATTTAAAGGTGCTCACCCTCTCCATGGTGGTGGAGCTGGAGCTGGTCCTGAAGTCTGATGTGGTTCAGACATTGCCACATCCTCCTGGGGTCGGCAGAAGAATAGAAGCGCTCTGTCTTCTCTCGATGTTGCCATTTGGCCACTCTTATGGCCTTCTGCAGTCGGTACTGCGCCGCTTTGTACTCTGTCTCATCGCCAGATCTAAATGCAGCAGAGCGAGAGCGCAGCAGGTGCAGTACCTCACTGTTCACCCAGGGCTTCTGGTTGGGGAACTTCCTGACCTGTATAGTGGGTACGATGTTCTCAACACAAGTGCTGATATACCCACTCACATAGTCAGCATAGTCATCTACACTGACAGAAGAGCCCTAGTAGCTGCAGCTCTAAACACATCCCAGTCTGTGGTGGCAAAACAGTCCTGCAGAGTGCTCTCAGCCTCTGGTGTCCAAAGTTGAACCTGTCTGGTGACAGGGTCTGACTGTTTGAGCCTTTGTCTGTAGGCTGGGTACATGAACAGAGAGATGTGGTCTGAGTCTCCAAAGGGGGGGCGGGGTACTGCCCTGAGTGCACCCCTTACATTACTGTAAACATGGTCCAGAGTGTTCTTGCCACAGGTGGGATGTTAACAGTCCGTAAATTGCAGTGATTGAAATCACCAGCGACAATAAAAACAGCGTCACTGATGATGTCATAGAGCTTACTGAGAGCAGCTGTGTATTCGGCGCGCGGGTGAATGTAAACAGCGGCCAGAAAAACACACGTGAATTCCCGTGATAGATAAAAGGGACGGCATCTTAGCAGTAAAAGCTCCAGATCTGGTGAACAGTGCTTATAAACAGATGTTATTGCTTTGATAGAGCTGTGGAGAGGTGACCCCGCTCACAGCCAGAATGCCTGTTTCTTCTAGGTATTTCTGAGCTGTAAAACCACCTGTAATTGCATAAATGTGGGGTAGAGCTGTTTAATGTCACACTGTGGAACATTCAAGGCAGAGAAATGACATATCCATAGAAACAAGTAAGCGATCTAAAATAGACAGGGCTCTACAGTATATACAACTGACAAGAGTAAAACATGAAAGAGGAATGAGAAAGGGAGGCGGCAATAGAAATGAGGATGAAAGGAAAGGATCTGTTCATTTCAGTGGTCGTCATGGAAGGGGCACTGCTAGAAGAATGTGATTAGATATTTTAAAACTCAAAGCACAAACCTCAAGGAACAAAGTCAGCATGCTGGAGACAGTGCGGTTCTGAGGAGGGGAGTCATCACCTCATATTCTGAGCCTGCTCCAAATTAGAACTATATTAGAGTGAGATCCACAAAAGATTAAATTTATTTTTTGGAGTGAACATGCCATTCAGTTTAGATATTACTTTCTTGGAGCTTGATAAAAAGCTGCTGCAAACCCTCCTGGTGGCAAAAAAAATGGCTAACTCCCTGCTCCACCTTCACTGGATGGCTGCATGGTTATAATATTTGGAATATTTAAGATGGAAAATCTCACTTATTCAATAAATATTCAAAGGCTACGTTTACATGATGACGGTCTGAGCAGAAGATGCAAAAGTGGCGACGCGTCTTCACTTTTTATTTCGCCTTTAGACGAGCTTTTCGGGAGGAAATCTGCGTGCATACGGTGACGCAAAAGTGTGTGGAATTGGATTGGGTATGCAAGCCAGGCGGCTAGGTGGCGCTGTGATACATTATCACTATGTCCGTGCATTTGTGTGGTCAGACGAAGAAGTTCAACTGTTGCTTCAGAGTCCTGGGAGTCCTGCCAAACAAAGTAGACTGATATATGGACCGATGTGACGTAAACGCGTATGCGACATCAGCAGATTTGACCAGAGTTTTGCGTCTTGGGCAGTGTAGACGAAAACGCTACGGCGGAGCGTATTCAAGTTTTCCACTTTGGAGCGCGGTGTCAGTTTTTTGCACTTTTAAGCCCCCCAAAACGCTGTTACCGTCTAAACGAAAGGCACTTCCGATAAAATATTTTGTCGTTTTTACCCGTAAGCGTTCTCGCGAGTGTGAGCGCTGGTGGTGGTTGAAGGGACCGATGATGCAGATTGGCAGCCTCACTTCTGTTAGGCTGCCCCAGGGCAACTGTGGCTACAACAGGAGCTTACCACCACTGGGTTTGGAATGAATGAATAATGCACCGATTTGTACAGCGACTTTAAGCGTCTGAAATATCATTTAATATTGTCAACATAAAGCTATTGTCACTTGTAGACCTGCTCACGGTGGGAAGAGGAACCAAAACTTTTGCTCCAAAGAGCACTGTAACTTCAGTAAAAAAAAAAATATATATATATATATATATATATATAATTCAAGTTGGAGTAAATGTATGGTGATAGAAATATCTGAAGGTAACATGCAAGAAACACAAATTTTCAAATTGTTTCTTACTGTCAACATAAAGCTTTTCCTCAAGTCAACTTCAATAAAAATATTACTCTAGCAAGTGTAAAAGCATTCTACTAGAAAAGTACTCTGAAAAGTACAAGTTATTGAAGTAAATCTATCTGAGCTGAGCTTGAACTTGACCTCAATTCTTCGATAGCATTTAATCTGTATCATTTAATGGACACCTGGCAGAAATACTGAACATAAGTGAAAGTCTATGCATTTTTGTTGCTTTTAATTTGTTTTTCATCGCACCTCCAACAATGAGGAAATTAGGAGAGGAGAAAAACAAGCAACTTTCTGAGTCGGGGCAGGTATGAATCATAATTTGGGCGCTGAGGCGAGTTTCAGTCCATAAATGTAAAAGTGATGTACGTACTTTGGAGGTAAAGGTAGAAATTAATGAGGTCCATGGGATGTAAAATGCACTGTACTTCACTGTATGCCGTAACGAAGCATCTAACAAGAAACAGCATGTGCGCTTAAAGTGGTACAGTTGTGTACTTCTTCTTTTGCCCTGTTTTTTTTTTTCTTTTAATATATTTGGAAAACATTTGTCTCATCCCAGTACAGATATATTGTAAAAGCAGCTCTTAGGGCAGAATTAAGACTGATGTGTGCCTATGAATCTAAATATACACTAGAGCAAACCAGGAAGTGCGCTGTTAGCATGCTATTTTTTTTGTATTACCGTGAGGACAAAACTCTGCTGTAAACAGCTTCAAATGAACTAGTTCAGTTTTTCACATTGTCAAGACAGTAAAAATCAGATGCAGCAACTGTAAAAGTGCACTATGTAACTTTTCAGGTTGCCTTTTTGTTTCGATGTCAGTGCTCTGCTTTGAATATTCCACAGTATGGCATTAAACAGCTTCACTGGTGAAAAATAGTTGGATAAACAGACATTCTGACTGTGAGTGGATTTGCTTCTCTACCGATCTGACCTGTAACCTGGCCTGGTTTGGTCTCTATGATGATAGAAAGGAGAAAAGCATTTAATGGACCCTCCACCAGAAAAGTTACACAATGCACCTTTAAGTGTTAAATAGTGGGGTTAAATAGATTCCCCACAGATGGGAGAGACAAAGTGGACTGCAATCTGCCCTACATCTCCACCTAGAAGCCACAGGCCTCTCCCTTGAGGACAGTGAGGTACAGATCTTGGCCAGAGAAAAGAACTGGTTTGAGAGGGGAGTTAAAGAGGCTGTTTTTGTCAAGAAAGAGAATCCTTCCTTGAACAGAAATGGAGGTCTCAGACATCATTTGTCTCCCATCTATAACTCTATCCTCAAACCTAAATCAAAACAAATAAAGAAAACAATAGGGCAGCAGGTCAGGTCCAGAGGTGTGAAAACACCCATTATGGCCCTGAATGATTCTGCTAACAAGACCCCACACTCCACTCCCACTGCATATTTAATAGGCTCACCTAACTAACAGAAACTGTAAACAAATGGTAGTTTCAAAGTAATTTCATTGTAGTTAGCTCCTCCCTTCAGGCAGATATAAGGCAGTGTCCACCAGCGTCTGACCAGAACTGAAGAAGCAGCTTGGATGAGCTGCGAAACGTATTCAACCAAATAAACTTTTGTCCAGTTGACAAATTGAATTTCTCCTTTTGCCTTACAGAACCCATATTATGTTATGAAGCAGAGTGGACTTCACTATTACACCAGCAGACATCCAGCTCGCACTTTAGAAACTTTCTACACAAAATGTGGCCATCGACCTTCCAGAGGAAATTATCAAAAACAAAACAAAACATGTAAACTTGTTTTCTAACCACTTTCAGGACTCTAATTACAATCAAAAACACAAATAAATCCACAAACCTCACTGAAGACAAAATTTGACCTTCCAGAGGAAATTATCAAAAAAACAAACAAACATGTAAACTTGTTTTCTAACCACTTTCAGGACAAAATTTGACTTTAAAAGATTTGTGGAGCACTTCTTCTATTACAACTGACTGTCAGACAGGTGGAGATAAACATTTTCCAGTCTGTCTATGTTTTTGATGAGGAACACTAGACCCAACCAAGCCACAGTACTAGCCAAAAGCGCAGTAGGCTACCATTATGGAAGCACTTAATTTGATTTAAAACACTGTCAATTACAAAGACCAAACATTTAGGTAGCCCTCGCTGTCCTCTATATTATATGAAACGTAGTGACATAACTCGATTACCTATGTTGTTCTAACCAAAGTGGAGTGTTTTCCGTGAGCTTGGTATAGGGCTATGTTTAACTTAAAGGTATTGTCATAGTGCTTTTACACAAGTATAACATCTGGAACAGTATGGGGTAAGTGTGCAGCTGAGACAAAAACAGAAGGACATGGAGTACAAGTCTGAAGCCAGCAATCAGATATGACTGCTTTTTGTCATGTAGTACAGGGCTTATTGAGAGGAACAGGTTTCAAAAGAAGAGAAATCCAATGTGCACGGCCATGTCCCAGTACAGTATGTTCACAATATAATCTGAGATATGAGCCTCATCAAAAACCAGAGTGAGCCAGGTGTCCTCCGCACGATTATGGGGGAAATGTTGAGTCGACTGTGGGTCATGGGGATCACAGTGACACAGGGATGGAAACCAAACTTTGCTCGTTTTCACACGTTTCACACCGGATGTAGTTCTGTTTACTTTACTGATGGGTTGGTCTTGTTCACATGCACCACGCATCATTGCACCATGACCCACACGAGAGCCCATCAGCTGATCGTCGAACTTATTTCCATGACAAGAGACTGCGAATCAGAATGCCACTCACTGTGTGCACATGGACGTGTAAATGCAAACAGATTGGAATCGTATCGAGATCATGTGCACAGGCTAAGGATTGTATAGAGACTGGTTTCCCGAATCTAATTGGAACCCCTAGTTTAGGCCGATAGTAATCCACTTGGTGCCGCCTTGTGCACGATATCAAATCGGATTGGCGTACTGCTCATACGCGGGAGTTTTCGCCAGGGATTTCACCCGGAAGTGGCAGGAGGTGCCGACGCCATCATAAGTAGCGATTGTTGCCGGAAAAGTCAGACGAAATCATGGCTACGAAGAAAGAATGCACAACACGCACACCAATGCTTCTCCGTCAAACTCCTCGAGCGCCATCTTTGTATATCGCCACATAGTTTGTCGTGTTTTTATTCAGTAGCCATCACCCGGAAGTAGTTGAACTACAGCGCCACATAGCGTAGCGGAGGAGGCCAGGTCGCTGACCATTATCCAATTACACGAGTTTCATGTGCACTTAGATTATAGGACAGACCACCCGCAGAGTAACGGGCTCGGTTTTAGAGAAATCCAATCCAATCCTACCATGTGCACGCAGTGACAGTCATATTCACCCCGGCCCAAACACACTGCTCTCAGACTGAAGGCTCTTTTCTGTCAACCTGACCAGTGACAGTGTGAAAACAACTTTGTGTGATCCAAGACGAGCTGCAGTTACATAATACCTGAACGACAGGACCATATCTCCCCATTTCATTTCCCTTTACTCGTTTCAGCTTACTGGTACAACTACAGGGAACTAAGGTAAAATCCTTGAGCTAAGATTGTCCTAGCTCAAGATCTGGAGTTTGACCTTTCCCACAAAGCCCTTTAAGCCTGAAATTGGCTCAGAAAAACACAAATGTGGGCTACAATTTAAATTCCTCATGTGCAGCAGACATCAGGCTTAATTCATGCATAATTTATTAACCCAGCGTTCTGTGGATGAAAGAGGGAGAAACACGCAAACTCCACACAGAAAGGGCCAGGTGGTCACGGATTTGATCCCAGAATCTTCTCACTATGAGGCAAGAGTGCTAGCCGCTGTGCCACCTTGTTGATACCCAACTTTAATATGACCGAGGGTGCACTACTAATGTGAGACCATGTTATTGTATTTTATTTTTTTCATTTTAGTGTTTCAGTGAGTGAAAAGGGTACACATCACAATCAGAACTGCCTTTTTGTGGAGGTTACATGTACTTTGATTTTCTCCGTTTATTCTCTAAATTGTAACGCACAATCTCTCTGTGCGAATAATTGTTTGAATAATGATTTCAAGTATATAGTATATAAATGTATTTTTATTTATTTGTGCCCAGTGGTGCACATTTGAGTTTCATTGCACCATAGATATCAGTTTGGTGTAATTATGTTGTCATTATGAATATGATTTGTGTTACAATTTTGTATGAAAATCGCTTTATAAATAATGTTTGATTGATTGATTGATTGATTAATATGAAATCATGGCTGTTTATGATATTATACATACACAGGTGACAAGGTGAGTAAGTGGTAAACTAAGTATAATGTTTTAACCAACAAAAAAAATACCAAGAATGCACAAATTTAGAGGTCCTATAATGTTGTTACTTCCTCAAAAAAATAAAAAATAAAAACGGGAGTTGTGTTTTGTTTCATTCACACATGTTTGAGTAATCCTTTATTATCTGTCTACATCTTCTCAGCTCAAAATGCTCTTTTCCACCTTGTGATGTCATGAAGCGTTAGTTTTCGAGCTAGAAGCTACCTTTTACCTAGTAGAGATTGTCAGTTCACACTCTAAAATGATCCAAATGATTCTAATGAAAGTATATGGAGTTGAAAAACACAGTGGAGCACTTCCTGTATTGCTACATGACATCACAAGGTGGAACTGAAGGTTTTCCGTTTGAGAGAAGAACTCAAGAGCTTAAATGTGCAGGGTTTGTGTGTTAAACATGTGTGAATGAAACAAAACAAAACTCCAGGTCTGTTTGTAATGAGGAAACATTATAACATAGATCAGAAAATAGTGCCGTATGGAATGGTCTGTTCTACAGCTCACCTGTTTAACGTGCAGACTCTTCTCTTTGTAAAGCATTGAAGGAAAGGAATTAGTGTTCCCCCAGAGGCCTGTCTTTTGGCTGTGGAGGATAGAGACATACCTCATATCCACCTCAGTCAAACCTGCATTAAAAAACACATTGTGAAAGAAATGTGTGAAGAGAAAGACTTCCCGTAGAACTCCCAGGCTGCCTCAGGTCTGCACATGTGTGAGTGATGTTCTCTGGCCCATTGATCTTATTAACTAACAGAGTAACGGGAGAAGTTTTGAGTCTACAGAAGCTTGCAGGTTAGTGGTTCAAATCCATATATCCAGTTTGTCTTGCGTGGTGTCCTTGGACAAGACACTTAAAGGTGCACTATGTAACTTTTTGGTTGGGGATCGGTCACCTGCAATATGTCATTGCTGTGATTGGAATGTAGCACAGTATGTCATTAAACAGCTTTGTCTTACATTTATTCAATTACAGGTGGTTTTATTTGTAAGAAGAACTTTATCAATGCGTATCTCCTTCACTGAACAACAAAACATGAACATTGGCTAAAATGTGTCTTATAATTCAAAATTTAAAATGAAAGGAACTCTCCTCCTGTCCAAAAACTTAGCATATAAATATAAATATTTAGCATATCTGGTTTCTCAGTAAGCTAGCTCTAGCACATTTTGCGGTAGCTAGCATCATAAGATCACTTCTTCAGTGAAATTGCGCAAATCTAGTTTACCACTAAGCTAGCACTATATTAATTTTTTTCTACTTTTCTACTTTAATATTCTTTAATATATAGATCTTTACTATACAGATAAAATATAATCTACTTCATGATATCCTCAAAACTTACTTGACTGCATGTCGTCCTCTTGCTGAAGTGTCTGGCCTCAGTCGTCTGTATTTGCTGTGAGCTCAGAAAAGTCGCTTTAGCTCTTCAGAATTCTAGAAGTTATTGTGCGTGTGATAAAGGAATGTAAAATGCATGTAGAGGGTGTGGCTCGACGGCTCTGCACAAAATACTGTCCTACTTTATTCACACAAATTTGATTATTTTAGCCAAGATTATGCTACAATATTTTTTCTTCCAACTATATTGATGCCCATAATCTTAATCTTTGATAATTCCCAGTTTATTCCCATTAATTCCCGAAAATTCCTGTTAATTCCCGAAAATTCCCGTGGAAAGTTTCCTTCAAAGTTTCCTTTGAAAATTCCCATAATTTTGCAACCCTATGTATTATTATTGTTATTATTATTACAGACAAAGGAATAACGTCTCCATGGAGGAAAGTATTTGATTGACCTTCCAACAGAAAAATTACTAAATGCACCTTTAAACAAAAAGGCTGTGGCAATTTAACCAAAATAGTGTGAATGTTGAAAAGTGGATGTGGATCGATTCGCGCTCAAACCAAGTTCTGCAGTTGTGTCTTTAGGCAAGACACTTCACCCACATTGCCTAGTATGAATGTGGTTCGTGGATGATTGGTGGTGGTCTGAGGGGCCGATGGGGCAGATTGGCAGACTCAATAATTTTGTCAGCAATTTTGTAAATTTTTTTTCTATAATTTTGTGTGTTTGAATGTGTGCGAAAAAAGGGGTTTTGGCCATCATTAAATTAAAATGTCACTTGGTAGGACAGTAACATAGAACAAAGTGTATGTATAGAATTTTTATTATGAATTATTATTAGTGCTGTCAGGCGATTAAAAAAAATAATCTAATTAAATACAGGATTTGTAATTAATTAATCGAATTAATCGCATTTTAAGAGCGTGAGAGAGAGAGATTGAGATAGAGGGAGAGAAAGAGAGAGATTGTGAGTGAGTGAGCGAGCGAACGGATCCACTTTACGATTGACTTTGTCAGTTTTCACATGGTCGCTTTGCTCATTCGTTTTCCAAAATTCTGCCAGTGTGGTTTGGTGGTTCGGTGAAGTGCGCACTATGATCGGATGATATACGATGGAACTTGTCTGGACGTGTTTATCGTTCAAATGATCCGTCAGGTTGGAGCAGCTTTGGTGATCGGAAAATCCTTTTTGACAAAAGCTACAAATCACCATGTTCTTGTTGATAGTCCCGTCTTCATTCTTTTTATAAATAAACTTGCCGTTCAAAGGCCCTGGCAGCGATTTGCTCGCCACACGCCAAATTTAAAATGAGCACGCATTGAATTGCCACTCATTATTAATTGTATTCATTTTTATAATGCGTTAATTTGCAGTGCAATTAATTAATCTAATTAACGCGTTAAACAGCCCTAATTATTATTACTATTATTAATCCATTGATCCTAAATGGCTTAGACTTCCTTTTGCAATTTTCACAACAATTAGAGCTTCATCTTCATCATATTATCAAATTCCTGTTATCAACATTTTGGTTTTAATTCAAAAAACTCTGCGCAAAGTGCTTTTGGATTTTGATCCATTCTCAGGTTCAAAGTTCAAGTTCAAAGTCAGCTTTATTGCCAATTCTGCCATATGTGTTCGACATACAGTGAATCAAAATTCCGTTTCTCTCTGGCCAAGCAGTGCAAAAAAAGACAGTGTACAAAATACAATATAAAGACAATACAAAAACTATCTAAGCCAGAATCTAAAAGCAGTGCAAAGAATAAATAAATACCTAATAGGTCCAATTGCGTTCACAAATCAAACAAATCTCTTCACAGTACAGCATCATCCACAGCTTGACCAGAGGCAGCTTTTTTATAGCCCAGATCAGAACTGACTGTGAATTTCCAAATGCCACCACCATAAATTACACCTTAACGGGCCCATAATGCTGTTTCCTCATCAAAAACATACCCACAACGTCCCACATTGTGATGTCATGTGGTAATAATACCCCACGTGGTAATACCCCCTTTTGATTTTTGGAGATGTAGACAGACTAATAAACCTGGATTACTCAAACATGTGGGAATCAAACAAAACACAATTCTGGGTATGTTTTTGAGGAGGTAACAGTTATATAACGTTATAACCTGGCTTAAAGCTCACAAGAGTCAACTGTGTGTAATATAGGTCCTTTAAGCCTACAGAAAACGGAAACTGATTGTACGTTTCTTGTAGTTTCTTGTTAAAACTCTCCGGAGTCTTATCTGCGCTGGAGACTTTCATTCCTGACACATTTCTCATTTGAACCCCATTTCACGGTGTTGCCTTGTCCTACATCTGCTCACGTCTGAAGCGGACCCCTGTACGCTCTTTATATTGCCTGTCTCTCATCTCTCTTCATGTGAATCAAGTTTGCCGAGTGGAAGTCTCTGTGTGTTAGCGCTAACTCCAGCAGTGCCTGTTCCACCTGGTCCTTGTTAAGACACCGGTGTGATCCCATGCTAAGGGCAGAGGTCACCGTTTTACGCTACCTAAACCTGCCGCTGCTCTCCCAGTCCCTTAAGCCTGCAGATCGATAGCATATGTGCGTTTGCAGACAATAGAGCCAGACCTCAAAGCGCTGTATAATGGACCAGTGGATTATTTAGGGGAAATTTCACTATAGGCAGCCCTTGAATGGCATGGTTACATACCTGCGAGTATATATCCATGAGAGTCGGCAATGAAATGCAATGAGTTGGCAACTGTAGCCAATAAAAAAGCCCAAAGCTCTAAAGAGGTCCAGATTCCACTAAGACCCTCAATATAATTAAAAGAGCACAAATATAAATCAACAATGTGGTTACACTTTCACGTAGTAAAAGTGTATTTCTAATAACAACATTGTACATGGTAATTCTTCACTATCGTGCCCTATTTTCATCCTGCAACAATCCTGTTCCTTGTGCTGTAAAGGTTGCGCCAACACCAATTTTAAAAATCCAATCCGATACTTGATGGTGGATAAAAACATGCCTGTACAACCAGAACCACATGCACTGACAAAACTTTACAAAGACGAGTGGATCTGGAGCTGTATGATTGACAGGCGCTGTATCATTGATTGAGAGGCGCATGCTCCGTTCATGTCAAAAACAAACATGGCTGGTTCCATATTAAAAAAAACAACATAAAGAACTGAGAAAAAGTGTGGACTTTTGCAGAATGAACAATTGAAGCTGCAAACTGAAAAAGAAGCTATATACAGCTCTGGAAAAAAATAAGAGACCACTGCAAGTATCAGTCTTTCTGATTTTACTACTTATAGGTACAGGGGGTCCTCGGGTTACGACGGTCTCGACTTACGACGTTTCGTGGTTACGAACGCGCCCCCATTAAAAAAATATATATATTACGCGTCATTCCGTCTTATGCGTTGTAAGCGACGTAAACAAACGCGAACGGCGCGCGGCGCACGGCGGAAGAATACGCTCTGTTGTGGTTGTAGGGCGGAGAAGACGGCCTCGCGTGTGTGCCCAATGTGGGCGGAAGTACCTGATGTGGGCTCTGATCTGCTCCTATGAAAGCGGCAGTGATAACCAAGCAGCGTAGTGGTCTAATTATTGAGATGGAAAGGTTATTGGTGCTTTGGTTGGAAGATCAAAGGCAAAATCCGACTTACGACGAAATTCGGGTTACGACGCGTCTTAAGAACAGATCAACGTCGTAACCCGAGGACCCCCTGTATGTGCTTGGGCAAAATGAACATTTTTGTTTGAGTCTATAAACTACTGACAACATTTCCCTCAAATTCCAAATAAAAATATTATCATTTAGAGCATTTATTTGCAGAAATGACAAATAGTCAAAATATAAAGACCTCAAACAATGCAAAGAAACAAGATCAAATTCATTTTAAAACAACATAATACTAATGTTTACACTTAAGAAGAGTTCAGAAATCAATATTTGGTGCAATAAGCCTTATTTTTAATCACAGCTTTCATGCGTCTTGGCATGCTCTCCACAAGTCTTTCACATTGTTCTTGGGTGACTTTATTCCACTCCTGGTGCAAGAATTGAAGTAGCTCAGCTTTGTGTTTGTGTTGGAATTCAACAGACGCTGGAATGGAATGGCTGTAATACATGTAGAGATGCTGATTTCAGAAAAAAAAATGCAGTGGTTATTTTTTTCCAGAGCTGTATTTTGATCTGAATGATATGAGAATCTTCTGCATTCTTTTTGGATGAAGATTTTTTACCCTCTGTAGTTTGGTCTCTTCTGGATTCAAACAGAATATAGCAGGGACTGGCTGGTCAGGCAAGTTAAAAACAACAGTGAGGTCTGTAGTAAATACTCTCATCCTTAGAGCACATGGTTAACTCAGCAGCGTAAACAAAGTCCTGCTTCCAAGAGGATTACTGAAGGCATTAACCAGATAAACACCTCATTAAGTGTCATTATTAGTGTAGCAGATACTCCACAGTCTGTGTTTGAGCTGCTCTGGTCGAGCGGTAGCATCAGCCACAAGCACAAAATCCACAATGACATCTCTCTGTATAAAACAGAGTGATATCAGTCTGTTCTGTATTCTGGTACAGTTACTTTTTCATTTGGTAGTATTCATAATTCAGTTACTTTTCTAAATTCATAGGAATACCTTGTTTTGCTTGATCATACAATTTTGGGTTCAAACTGCTTGATATTAGAGAGAAAAATATAAAACACAGCTTTTGTGTTGAGGCATGTGAAAATATTCCTTTCCAATTAGTGATACATTAATGTGAAACAAATGTTCAAACAGAGCTGTTTTTAATCCTATGTTGCTTTTTTTTCTCCATATTTAAAATGTTCAATGTAAAAGTATTCAGAAAACAGTACTCTGACTGGGCCATGTATCAGAATACATTAGAAAATACTTTTTAATGTAGATAGTATTCTGTAAATACATTTTCAAAGTATTCTTCCCATCACTGCTGCAACACACCCTCTTTACTTTGTTTTTTTCCTCGTAAGCAGCCATGTTTGTTTTGATATGCATGTCCCTGATTGGCTAATCCACCTGTCAATCAAACCCATCTGAACTTCAGTAGGTGGGCGGCAGTAGCTCAGTTGGTAGAGCGTTTGTCCACTGATCCACAGCTTGGCGGTTCAAATCCCACTCTTGACATAAGAAACATCAGCGGTTGAACGGTCAGATCCACTGACCCACAGGTTGGTTGGTACGATTACAGCTCCCACAGATGAATGCTGCCGTTGTGTCCTTGGGCAAGACACTTAACCCTCCTTGCCCCCAGTGTCTGCGTACACTGGTGTGTGAATGTGTGTGCGAATGGGTGAGTGGTTCCTTGTTGTAAAGCGCTTTGGGTGCCTTCAATGTGGAAAAGCGCTATATAAAGATGTGACCATTCAGCGGTTAACACAAGGGTGTCAAACTCATTTTGGTCCGGGGGCTGTATCTAACCTACTTTGATCCCAAAAGGGCCGGATCAGAAAACTCATGGCAAATATACCCCAAAAATAACAATAAGTCCAAATATTTGTGCAGAGAAACACAAATCTATTACAGACTGATGTTTCTTCAGTCCCAGCAATAATTCGTTTATTTTCTGTCTTCTCAATTCTCCATTCAAGTTATTGTTTGAAATGTCGTGTCTCGTAGTGGCGTTTAAGATTATATTCCTGGAGCACCGCCACTTGTCGCAAACACACCGAGCGTACAGGTTTCCCATTCACCTCTGTGAACAAATATGAATTGGTCCATTTTTCTTGGAAAATCCTGCCCTCGGCGTCCAGTTTTCTCATTTTTGACATTTTGCTGATGAGGGTGTCACGGTCAACAGTCAAAACAATGGTCCTTTAAGAGCATTTGGAAAGAGGCGAGTCTTCATTTGTGCAGCTCTGGTGGGAGGGGCCACGTACAGAGGCGCTGGAGACGCTGCTATGCTAAGCTGCGCAGAAAAGAGGCTCAGAGAATTACCAATATTTTAATTGAAAATTTTAATATAATAAAAATTTTAATAGAAAATCAGCGGAGGGCCGGATTAAAGGTCTTGGAGGGCCGAATTTGGCCCCGGGCTGCATGTTTGACACCCCTGATTCAACACATCACATCTTCGTAAAGTATGGAAGAAGTGTGTATTCTGAATCCCCGGAAAGTTAACAACTGCTCTCAACTGCTCATTTAGAACAACACAAAAGGTGAATTGGTTTGAGTACTAGCCTGTAGCAATACCAGAAAAAAAAAAATAACGCAGTATTGGAGCTTTAGCCGATACCAGTAGTCTACAGATACTGGAACAACTCTACTGTAAAAGTGACCAATGAACCAAGGAGATGAAGAAGTTTATGGTTCTGCTGCTGTGGTGGTGTGGAGCAGGTCTGCTGTGACACAAAGAACCTCTTACCTGTCCATCCAGAACCACATGCTTTGACAAAACTTTACAAAGATGAGTAGATCTGGAGCTGTATCTTGTCTCCCTGGTTTCAGAGGGCGTGATTGACAGGCGGATTAACCACTCAGAGACGCATGCTCTGTTCACGTCAAAAACAAACATGGCTGCTTACTGTACATGTAAAAAGGAGAAAAAGCAACATAAAGGACTGAGAAACAGGGCAGGTTTTCTCAGAATTAACAATCAAAGCACCAAACTATTACTGTTTCAGGTAAAAGAAGTTATTATTTTTATGTTGTTCTGATTGTCACGAGAAATTTTTGAGAGATGTCTTCCGCATTTAAGAGACACAAAAACAAATCAGCAGCTCTGGCTGAAAGTTTGGACAGAGGATTTTCTGTGGTCCTGGATTCGAGCTGAATGTAGAAGGGATTGGCTGGTCAGGAAACTGAGAAGGACTGTCCAAGGTTAAACATATATGAATTAGGGTGTGCAAAAATATTGAAATATGGATATATCGTATAGTTTAACTTAATTATACAGTATTGATATCATGGGTTGCTGTATCGATATACTGCCAATTGCCAAGAGTATTTTTAGGTATATTTTACTAAATAAGTTTGTAAAAAAGGTACATTTGTGTTGCTTGTTTGGAGAAAAGAAACCTAATACAATACATTTTTCACTATTTTGGTGAGTAAAATGGGTGTTTGGGGTTTTTTTGTTTGTTGTTTTGTTGCATAATCTTAGTGGTGTAATAGACTTTTAGTATCACAGCCATGATTTAGCCTTTGTTTTTTACTGAACCATATTGAATTGTTTTGGAATACAACTCTGGAAAAAAATAAGAGATCACTGCAAAAGTATCAGTTTTTCTGATTCTACTACTTATAGGTATGTGTTTGGGCAAAAGGAACATTTTTGTTTGAGTCTATAAACTACTGACAACATACTCCAAAAATTCCAAATAAAAATATTATTGTTTAGAGCATTTATTTGCAGAAAATGGTCAAAATAACAAAAAAGATACATGTTTTCAGACCTCAAACAGTGCAAAGAAATAAATACTAATGTTTGCACTTAAGAAGAGTTCACAAATCAATATTTGGTGCAATAACCCTTATTTTTAATCACAGCTTTCATGCGTCTTGGCATGCTCTCCACAAGTCTTTCACATTGTTCTTGGGTGACTTTATTCCACTCCTGGTGCAAGAACTGAAGTAGCTCAGCTTTGTATTTGTGTTGGAATTCAACAGACGCTGGAATGGAATGGCTGTAATACATGTAGAGATGCTGATTTCAGAAAAAAATGCAGTGGTCTCTTATTTTTTTTCCAGAGCTGTATATCGTAACGAATCATATTGAAGGGAAAGTTCACTGTGTTGAAAAATATATTGTATCAAGGTATTGGTGTTTGTATGATTTTGTATGAATAGTTGGCGAGTGTGTGTGAACCTCTCTCTCTGCCTCTGTGCAGCTTACAAATCGGGCATGTGCAGGTTCACATTTAGACAGACGGTTTTTGGATGTGGTTTTGGGATGACCTCGGATTGGCCTTTTTTATCCCATAATCCCTTGCATGCAGGCTTGTGGTTATAGTGCCAGAGTTGTCAGTCAAGGTGGTTTCATGGGAGCATCGCATATGTGTGAAGTATTGAGAGCAGACCATCACTGTTTGGGACCAATGAAAAGACCATAGTCATTTTAAAGGCGTGGACTACATTCAGTCCAGGTGTGTTTGGGCAATGGCGGCTCCTCTACATATGCTATATTTCACCTGTGTATGGGTTTATATACCACCAAGACTGGGTGAACGGCTCTTGCGTCACAGATAGAACAACAAGCTGGACTGGAGGGACAACTGTAATGCTGTGTACAAGAAGAGCATGAGCAGACTCTACTTCCTGAGAAAGCTCAGGTCTTTCAATGTGTGCAGCAAATTACTGGAGATCTTCTACCAGTCTGTGGTGGCCAGCGCCCTGTACTCTGCTGTGGTCTGCTGGGGGAGCAGCACCAGTAAAAGAGACATCAGACGGATTGACAAACTGATCCGTAAAGCTGGTCACGTGATCAGCTGTGAGCAGGAGAGATTTGTCACAGTGAGGGACAGGAGGACACTGGACAAACTGCTCTCCATCATGGACACTCACCCTGCTCACCCACTGCACCAGACCATAGAGGGACAGAGGAGCTCATTCTCCAAGAGGCTCCTACAGCTCCACTCAAACAGCGAGAGATACAGGACTATATTCATACTATAATACTCCCTACAACTGTACAACAAATAACGGATAACCTTATGCTCTGTCAATCAGTACATTATTGCACTGCCGTTCTTGTCTCCTGTATATAGCTGTGATTTAATATTTTATTTTATATTTTATTACTTATTTTTCTCACTAACATATTTTACAGCTTGGATGAGCTGTAAAACATTTTAGATGAAAAAAAAAACCTTTGTCCAGCTGATAGAAATTTCTCTTTTGCTATGGAGCCTACCCGGACCACTGAGGGATACACAAATATGATTTATTTATTTATTTATTTATTTATTTATTTATTTATTTATCTCTCTAGTATACCTAAGTATACCTAAGTATAAGTATACCTTAACCATTAGACTAAAAGACGGCAGAGGATCCTGATTTCCTCAGAAAAGTACCAAGTGCCACCAGCTGTACATGAAAAACACTCTTTGCAAGTGCAAACTCCACCCTGTAAGGCCCACCCACTGATTCTGACATACAAGTACTGGCAAAAGACTACTGAAATAATAAATGCCAAATCTGGTGAGTCTGGGACCATTTTGACATGTTTTTCATATTCTTTTGTCCTATTCAGAGCATTTCAGGATACAAAGTAACCCTGCCACATGCCATAAACAAAGACAAGGAAATCTGTTTTAAAGCTGTGCGTGTATGTGAAGGTTTTTGAGAGTTTAAAGTGAGATGCCCTGGGGTTGACTGACAGAGGCGAGGCTTACAATCTGCACCACACACAAACGCATGCATACACACATACATGTACACATTTACTATTAAAAATTATTTGTATCCTTAAGCAAGATACTTCTCTAAATGTTTATATGACTGGGATTGGTGTATGTGAATGATGCACAGAGTGGGACCATTTGCTTAAATCACTGATCAAATATTATTAATTGAAGTACTCGATAAGATAATACTTGTGTCGTGATATTTGTATTTGCGTAGCTGTAGCCGAGTTGTCTTATATAAACTATAAAATCTTTGTGTTGTCGTGCAGCTCAGAGGGACACAGACGACTGCCGCAGCTGTCTGGAGTGTTCCCGCGACAACGGCTGTGTGCGTTGCCCCGAGCGACTCTTTCTGTTCCTACAGAGGGATGGGATGTCTCACCACGGGATATGTCTGCTCACCTGTCCTCCAGGACACTTCGAACAGAAGGGCAAAGACATCAACCGCTGCATGAGTAAGTTTTCAAGGCAAGACGAGCTGTATGGAGCTGTTAAAGGGATAGTGTGTTTTTTTATGTTAATCTGTATGGGTTTCCTTCTAAAAGTTACGTGTGTTGACACCGGCTTACCTCTGACACTCTCAGCTGATCCCGGTTCGGCTCGCTTTCTGGAGCCCACGTAAGTAGGTCCGGTAACTTCCCTGGAACATGAAATAAAGCTTGTTTTTCTTCTCAAAACAAAACATTTGTTAGAAAGGTGATATATTTGCGTCTGAAACAGTTGTCCACGAAACATCCAGCAGCGTAGATTGCGTTCGCGTATTGTCTCTCTCGACTCGTATCACTGCGCGCATATTAGCTGTATTAGGCTGTTCACTTGTAAACTTCCCCTTACAGCGGACCACATCTGCCGTACACTTCCGCTAAAGGTTAACAGGCTAATACAGCTAATATGCGCGCAGTGATACGAATCGACAGACACAATACGTGAACGCAATCTACGCTGCTGGATGTTTCGTGGACAACTGTTTCAGACGCAAATATATCACCTTTCGGACAAATGTTTTGTTTTGAGAAGAAAAACAAGCTTTATTTCATGTTCCAGGGAAGTTATCGGACCTAATTACATGGGCTCCAGAAAGCGAGCCGAACCGGGATCAGCTGAGAGTGTCAGTAGGGTGACCATACGTCCGGATTTCGTCCGGACAGTCTGGTTTTAGAGCTGTCTGTCCGGCCGTCTGTCACGTGTCCTCCTTTTTTACGTTTTGTCCTCCTTTCGGACCGTCATCGGCCACTGTTGCATAAATCGTCATAAATCCCCACCCATTATTTACAGTTGCTACTCTGCGATGTAAAGTTGTTCGTGTGGACAAGCAAAGACCAGAAGGCTAAATGACAGAGGCCTACAACTTTTTTCAATTGTTCATGTTTTTTTGCTTTCTGGCGCCATATGATGGCAAGGGGGAAAAAAAACAAAAAAACAAAAAATAAGGTGTCCTCACTTTAGGGCCTTTGTCCTCCTTTTTGGACACAAGTGTCCTCCTTTCCCGTTTCATGCCGGTGGTCACCCTAAGTGTCAGAGGTAAGCCGGTGTCAACACACGTAACTTTTAGAAGGAAACCCATACAGATTAACACTGTATGGGTGTCACTTGGAATACTTTAGGACCCATATGACACTATTTTCTGACGTATGTTATAATGTTGTTTGCTCATCACAAACAGATCTGGAGTTGTGTTTTGTTTCAGTTGTGTTTTGTTTCATTCACACAAATCCTGCATATTTACGCTGAGTCCTTTTTTCAAACAAAAACGCTCTGTTCCACCTTGTGATGCCATGTGGTGAAAAGTGCTCCAATGTGTTTCTAAGCCCCATACACTTTCACCAGAATCATGTGAATAAATTCAACCCCGGAATTGCCGCTCTCTACTGAGCAAAGGTAAAATGTAGCTGTTAACTTGGAAACTACTACTTCATGATGTCACAAGGTGGAACAGAGCATTTTGAGCTTTAGAGATGTGGACTAATAATAAAGGATTACTCAAACAGGTGCGAATGAAACAAAACACAACTACAAGTACAACTGCAGGTTTTTGATGAGGAAACAACAAAGAGCCGGTGTAGCTGCAGGTTTTCTTTCCAACCAAGCAGCAGCACACCAGACTTGACACATTTAATCAACTGATCTCAGTCTTCAGACAGCTGAAGGTGTGCTCTTGGTTGGTTGGAACAAAAACCTGCAGCCACACTGGCCCTTTGTGGAACAGTTTGCCCAGGTCTGTTATAGAGCATTTGTCCACTGATCCAGAGGTTGACAGTTTGGATCCCCTCTTGTCAGTGGGTTGACCGGTCAGATCCACTGACCTGTGGGTTGGCGGTGCGATCCCAGCTCACAGAGCTCCCACAGATGAGTGCTGCCACTGTGTCCTTTGGCAAGACACTTAACTCCACCTCGCCGCCAGTGTCCATGCACACTGGAAGAGGCCCCATGACACAAGCCGTGTCTCAATTCTCAGTGTGCACAGTTCAAACTGCAGTCAAGACTGTGCATACTTGAACAGCCCTGAGTGCTGTCCGCGGACCGCATGGGCATCAGCGAAATGTGACAAGTCTCGCAACTACCAGATGCAGCCGCCAAATCCGTTTTCTCCCGTAGAAGAAGTAGTGCACAGTGCATGCTGGGATATATGACTGCACGAAGTATGCTTTTTCACGCAGTTGGTCCACGCCCTGATTTCCATGGAAAAGACTGTGGACAAAAACAAAATGGGACAGCAGTTGTCATGCCGGAAGTGACGTACATGCCCTTAAAACCACGCGCCGAACTGTGCACACTGAGAATTGAGACATGTCTACAAAGTACATCAAGGCCGGTGGCATTAAGTGACATGGGACCGTCCTCCTGTGGACCCACCACCCATGCACTTTGATCTGGGCGGTGGATCTGTCTGGACCATTGCCCCCGCGACCCGAAAAAATATGGAGAAAGCGGAAGAAAATGGGATGGAACAACATTATAACATGATAAGAGTCAATTTTTGCGTAATATAGGACTATGATCAGAAAGAAATTGGATAATTTTGCTGATTACATTTCATTTTAATAATATCGTAACTCAAAAAGTCTGCTACTAATCAGATTTTTGAGCATGCATGTAACCACAGACATTGAAACAAATATCCAAATCCAGAAATTAAAAGTTGTTTGTAAACCCCTGCAAATTACAACAACCACGCCTGTGTGATTGAATTTCATCTGAATTTCATCTGTCGTTATTAGCGGTTTTCAGATTCTAGAATGTGATGGCAAGAGGCCGTTTTCTCTATTGATCATACACTATTATTTTCATCTAAACTATTCCAGAGGTTCACATAAGTTGAAACTGGTCATTCCTTTCTTTATGTGTTGCTTTTTAATCATTATTGCCCATAAAATTTCCCAAATGACACCCCGCAATAGTGAAAAAAATCAGCGTAATTAAAGGGCCCATATTCCGCTATATAATCTTGTTTCCTCATCACAAACATGCCTGGAGTTGTGTTTTGTTTAATTCGCTTCATTACTTCATTAACACACAAACCCTGCCAAGTTCTTCTCTCAAACAGAAAACACTGGGTTCCAACTTGTGATGTCATGTGGTAATACAAAAAGTGTTTTTAAACTTGGTAAAAGGAGAAATTCAATTTGTCAACTGGACAAAGTTTATTTGGTCGAACACGTTTCGCAGCTCATCCAAACTGCTTCGTCAGTTCTGGTGCGAGCTGTGAAACGTCTTCGACCAAATAAACGTTGTCCAGTTGACAAATTGAATTTCTCCTTTTACCATGGATTCTACCTGGACGACAGAGGGATTCTTCACACACCTGTTTTTAAACTTCATACACCTTCACTAGAATCATTTGGATGATTTCAACCCCAGAATTATCACTCTCTTCTGACCAAAAGGTAAAAGGTCGCTGCTAACTTGGAAATGACTATGACATGACATCACATGGTGGAACAGAGCATTTTGAGCTTTGGAGATGTAGAAAGACAAATAATAGGAAGGGGGCAACAGTAGCTCAGTTGGTAGTTGGTGTTTGTCCACTGATCCAGAGATTGGTGGTTCGAATCCTGCTCTCGATGAGTGCTGCTGTTGTGTCCTTGGGCAAGACACTTAACCCCACCTCGCCCCACACTGGAAGAGCCCCCATGACCCAAAGTGCATCAAGGCTGGTTGCATCAACTGTGGACCCACCACCCACGGGGGGGGATCCATGGGGGCCGGTGCGCTGTGATCTGGGCAGCGGACCAGGACCGTTGCCCCTGCGACCCGAAAATTATTATTATTATTATTATTATTATTATTCATAGCATTTATATAGCACCTTTCATGACACCCAAAGCGCTTTACAGTTCATTGTTCATTCACTCCACACTGGTGGTGGTAAGCTACTTTTGTAGCCACAGCTGCCCTGGGGCAGACTGACTGCCAATCTGCGCCATCGGCCCCTCCGACCACCTCCAGCACTCCACTTTCATATTAGGCAATGTGGGTGAAGTGTTGTGTTGAAGGACACAATGACAATTTTTGTGACTAGCGTTCCCCTGTGGCACCTGGAATTCCCAGCAGTCTCCCATCCAAGTACTAACCAGGCCCTGCCTTGCTTAGCTTCTGAAATCTGACAGGATCAGGCTTTGACAAGCAGGGATGGCCACAAAATACAGAGAAAGTGGGAGAAAATGGAGAAAAAAAAAAAAAAAGACCCTGTGTGAGGGTCTCCAGGCCGGCTCTGAAGCAGATCCAGGTGTGGCCAGAGGGGGCCTCGTCTGCACTACAGCACTGCTTGGTACAACAGACTGGGCAGTGTTCAAACAGGCCGCCACATACAACAATCACAGGGACATTAAGGAGTACGCAGACACTGTGACCTCCTACATCACCAAATGCATTGGTGATGTCACACACACAAAAACTATCACCACCAGGGCTAACCAGAAGCCATGGCTGACAGGGGAGGTTCACAGGCTGTTGAGAGCCAGGAACGCTGCCTTCAGAGCCGGGGATGTCACCCATCTGAAGGCAGCAAGAACCAACCTGTCCCGTGGCATCAGGAAAGCCAAACACAAATACACACAGAAAATAACAGGACACTTTAGAGACAGCAGGGACACAAGGAGTCTGTGGCAGGGCATCCAGAACATCACGGACTACAAACCCTCGCCACAGACCTGTGACAACAACATCACCCTGCTCAACGACCTCAACAGCTTCTTTGCACGGTTTGAGGCAGGAAATTACACCCGGCCCCAAAAAACTCCACCACCTCCCCACGACCAGCCCCTGTGTGTGTCTGCAGCCAGCGTGAAGAGGACACTCTCCAGGATCAACACCTGCAAGGCTGCAGGCCCGGACAACATCCCTGGTCGTGTGTTGAAAGACTGTGCAGAGGAGCTCAAGGATGTCTTCACAGACATCTTTAATGCTTCTCTGAGCCAGACTGTCGTTCCCTCCTGCTTCAAAACCACTACCATCGTCCCTGTGCCAAAGAAGCCCACTCCGGCCACTTTTAATGACTATCACCCTGTTGCACTGACCCCCATCATCATGAAGTGCTTTGAACAGCTAGTCATGGCACACATCACATCAAACTACAGGAGTGAGGTGAGCCTTCTGACCCAGTGGTGCAGCAATAACAATCTCCTTCTTAGGCCCTGTCCCCACGACAACGTTTTTTGGAGGAAACGGAGAAGTTTGGGTGCGTTTGGGCTTGCCGTCCAGACGGCGCCGGCGTTTTTGGGGGCGAGAACGGAGTTTTTCAAAAACGACTTCCAGAGTGGAGAAGTCGGAGAACGCCCCCCGTTGCGTTGGAATGTGGGCGGCAAAAAAGCGCGGCAGGTGAGAAAATGATGACGTCGCGCTGCCGTAATCATCACGTGACCGGTGACCAGAGGGTGGAACCCGGCGCCTTCCGCAGGTAACAACCAGATAACAACAGCCATGGCGGACAATGGACTTCAGTATCTTTTGCAGACTTTTGGAAGTTTATTGGCAATGCTGCATCAAACTCTGTTCATATGCAATGCATTGCGACAACAGCAGAGGACCATGCACAATTACGCCTTTCACGGAACCGGAGGCAGAGGAGCTTGTTTCGGGCTTCCTCCGTGTGCATGACATGCCACAATGTTTGGGATCGATCGATGGGACACATCCCCTCAACATACAAGCGGTGTGTGACTACAGGTACCGGTTTATGGACGTTACTGTGAAGTGGCCTGGCAGTACGCACGACGCACGGGTGTTTGCCAATGCAAAGCTAAACACGTATTTTAAAACTGGAAAGATCCCATCGCTGGAAAGGCAGATAGTGGACAATGAGGAGCACATACCAATTTGAGTGTGTTGTGTGCTGTAAATAAAGAGAAAGAGCAACCATTTCTTGTCTTTTTTATTAAATGAAAATTTACCTTTTACAAACAGGCACATGCAGTATCACACACAAAAATATATAGCTGCCCGTTGGTGATGGTCCCCGGTTGTATATTCTCGCCGAAAAGCCAACATAATGTCCGAGTATGTTTAACATTCCCATAGTAAGATCCAAACAAGCATTTTGCCTAAATAACACGCCCAAGGTTAACGAGAGTTCTACTTGTTAATGTCTATCTAATAAAACGATAGCAAGTAATGCTAACTATCGATTTATAGGCAAAAACTCTGCTCACGCAGCGCAAATCTTTGTTCTGTGGCATCTGTCTATGTTAGGGACGGTCAGCATTTTCACATTACCGGAGTGAGTCGCTGCTACATTGGTGGAGCAGGGGGACAAAATATATTCGCTTGTGTTGACGGCCCCTAAAGTACACGTGTTTGCTTGTTTATGAAAGAGAAAGGACTTTCTGCGCATGTGCTCTTTGTAGTCCTGCATTACTGGTGGCTCTGGCTCTTTCCGGTTTACAGCGCCACTTATCGGTGTGACATATGTACTACATCGTTTTCACTCAGCGCTCCGTGCTCATCTTGACGCGAAGGTTTTCTGATCCAACACGTGTCTGGACGAGACTTTTTTTCACCCCGGGTAAAAAAAAAAACAGGAACGTTGTCGTGGGGACAGGGCCTTAATGTTGAAAAGACCAAGGAGATTGTTATTGACTTCCGGAGAGGCCCCACCCAGCACCCCCCACTGTCCATCAACAGTGCTGCTGTAGAGAGGGTGAGCAGCACCAAATTCCTGGGGGTGCACATCAGTGAGGACCTCTCCTGGACAGTGAATACTGCATCACTGGCAAAGAGGGCTCAGAAGCGCCTCTATTTCCTCCGCAAACTGAGGAGAGCTGGAGCCCCTCCACCCATTATGACCACCTTCTACCGAGGCACCATTGAGAGCGTCCTGACCAGCTGCATCACTGTGTGGTACGGGAGCTGCACTGAACAGAACAGGAAAGCCCTGCAGCGCCTAGTGAATGCAGCTGGGAGGATCGCTGGTGTCTCTCTCCCCTCCCTCCTAGACATTTTTAACACCCGGCTCACCCGCAGAGCGTCCAGCATTGTGGGTGACCCGAGCCACCCCGCACATAGCCTGTTCAGCCTCCTGCCCTCGGGGAGAAGGTACCGGAGTCTCTGGGCCCACTCCACCAGACTGTCAAACAGCTTCATCCACCAGGCTGTCAGGAGGCTGAACTCTCACCTGAACTCTCACCTTACCCGTCTCCCACCCCCCCACCCCCCATATTGGCATAACCTGTATTCCATAAAAGACATATCACTCTAGACACTTTAAAAAACTGCTGCTTAGGACTACTGTTGCACTGTTGCACATTTACATTTACATTTACTACTGGAATTTTACTCCTGTTGTACTGTTGCTCACTACTGTTATTGCACATTACTACTGGAATTTTTACAACTGTTGTTTACTCCTGTTATTGCACTAGAATTACTACTGTTGCACATTTATTTTGTCTTAACTCCAATGCACATTCTATTGCACATTACCATTTCACTGCTGTATCTTCCATTGCACATTTTTTATGCACACTGCACACTTTGGAAATCTGTATATAGGTATTTATTTATTATGTTGCACTGCTTTAAGATTTTAGATCTTAGACTTTAGTTTAACCTTAGATCTCTGTCTTAGATAGTTTTTGTTGTGTTTTGTCTTCATATTGTATTTTGTACACTGTCTTTTTGCACTACCTGGCCAGAGAGAAACGAAATTTCGATTCACTGTATGTTGAACACATATGGCAGAATTGACAATAAAGCTGACTTTGAAATAAATAATAATAATAATAATAATAATAATAATAATAATAATAATAATAATAATAATAATAATAATAATAATAATTAGTGCTGTCAGGCGATTAAAAAAATTAATCTAATTAATTACAGGATTTGTAATTAATTAATCTAATTAATCGCATTTTTTTAAAATAATTTTTTTAGGTGGTTTATTGTCCTTTCCCACAGTGCAAAAAAGGTGTGATTTATAGTGGTACAGTGAAAAGAATGCAGACTTCCCCTTTAAAAGATAAAAGGAGAAATTCAATTTGTCACCTGGACAGTTTGTTTGGTCGAAAACGTTTCGCCGCTCATCCGAGAGGCTTCGTCAGCTCTGGTTCTAAACAGGGTCTAACCAGCACTAGAACCAGAACTGACGAAGCCTCTCGGATGAGCGGCGAAACGTTTTCAACCAAACAAACTTTGTCCAGTTGACAAATTGAATTTCTCTCTTATCATGGATTCTACCTGGACGACTGAGGGACTCTTCACGCACTTCCCCTTTAAGTATTTCAGTCTTTCACTCACTCTTTCAGTGCACGTTACCTCCAGTGTAACCAAGACAAGACTGCTGTACACCCCCATTCACCTCCCACATTACGTAACATTCATTCAAAAGCTCATTTACACCATTCCACTAGCCTATTAAATGGTGAATATTTCTGGTGTACGTGAGCACGTACAGTAGCTTTCATGCAATGTCAATAAATAATATACACAGCTTCAAATATACAGAGAATACAAATAATTGTCCGGTTAATTACTCATGGCTCACCTGACCCCCGGAACCCGGCGCGGATGTGTCCGGACCATCGCACGGAGGAGGAGGGAGGAGGCGGCAGCACCGCGGGGTGAGCAAATGATAGCGTGATTTGGATGGGCAAAACTAACGCTTCTTAAGTGTGCACCCTTAGTCACGGCAGAACACGCTGGAGAGGTTATGGGGAATTGAAAGGGGTTCAGCGCACGCAGCGCAGCAGATACGGAAACGGACGCGCGCGTCTTCACGTGCTCTCCCCGGCGTCTTCACGTGCTCTCCGCGGGGACAGGACAGGGGGCTTAGAAACGGATCTGCTCCGTCACATTTTTATAAATAAACTCACCGTTCAAAGGCCCCACACGCCAAATTTAAAATGCGCGCGCATTGAATTGCGCTCATAATTAATTGCGTTAATTTTTATAACGTGTTAATTAGCAGTGTAATTAATTAATCTAATTAACTCGTTAAAATGACAGCCCTAATAATAATAGGATAACTGAAACGTGTAAATGAAACAAATCACAACTCCAGGTTTTTTCTATCACCTGCTTGTTTCTAGGAAAATGTTATTGCTCTACCAGTATGACATTAAACAGTTTTTCTTAACATTTATTCAATTAAAGCTGGTTTTATAACTCAGAAAACCTAGAAAACAGGCATTCTGACTGTGAGCAGGGTCGCCTCTCCGCAGATCTGACGTGTAACTTGGTCTGGTTTGTTTCCATGTTGATAGAAAGCTTTGATGTCATACTGTGAAACATTCCAGACAAAGCAACAACATCTCCAGGGAGAAAAGCATTTGACGGACCCTCCACCAGAAAAGTTACACAGTGCACCTTTAATATAGGCCCTTTAATTTGTGTTCCTAGATTTAGTCACCTAGATGCTTCCAGGATTCTTCGCGTAGCTATAAAATCCACGGATGGGGAGATTCACCTTGTTAATTCCTTTAACTCACGTTGCTAATGAAAGAAAAACATCCTCTCAAGTACATAGCTGGGCTTGTGCATTAAAGGGTTTATTTGAAGGAGAGACGCCAAGGAGACCACAGAAAATGTCTTCCACCACAAACCACAAGTGTAATCTGCAAAATGGGCCACCACTGCACGTCATAAGCATTCACAAAAACAATATTGTGTTATGAAAATTGCATGTTGTATTCACAGTGGACTTGTATAATCTGGTCCCTAACCAAAATGCACTTATGTTTTTTTTTAAGGTCTGATATTCCACAAAATGGACTCTTATGGACTCTCACTGAGCCATGTGATAACGTTACCTCTTCAAAAACCTTGTTTATTGAGCTGTATTTTGTTTCACTTACACATGTAGTGATGGGAATTGATAAGATTTTTACGATTCCGATTCCATTATTGATACTGCTTAACGATTTGATTCTTTATCGATTCTAATTTGGGGAAAAGAACAGAAGAGAACAAACTGTTTGATGAGCACCAAGATTAGCACTAGTCCTGGTCTAGTCCTGGTCTAGTCCTGGTCTAGTCCTGGTCTAGTCCTGGTCTAGTCCAGGTTTAGTCCTGTTCTAGTCCTGGTCTAGTCCTGGTCTAGTCCTGATCTAGTCCAGGTTTAGTCCTGGTCTAGTCCTGGTCTAGTCCTGGTCTAGTCCTGGTCTAGTCCAGGTTTAGTCCTGGTCTAGTCCTGGTGTAGTCCTGGTCTAGTCCAGGTTTAGTCCTGTTCTAGTCCTGTTCTAGTCGTGGTCTAGTCCAGGTTTAGTCCTGTTCTAGTCCTGGTCTAGTCCTGGTCTAGTCCTGGTCTAGTCCAGGTTTAGTCCTGGTCTAGTCCTGGTGTAGTCCTGGTCTAGTCCAGGTTTAGTCCTGTTCTAGTCCTGGTCTAGTCCTGGTCTAGTCCTGGTCTAGTCCAGGTTTAGTCCTGTTCTAGTCGTGGTCTAGTCGTGGTCTAGTCCAGGTTTAGTCCTGTTCTAGTCCTGGTCTAGTCCTGGTCTAGTCCAGGTTTAGTCCTGTTCTAGTCCTGGTCTAGTCCAGGTTTAGTCCTGTTCTAGTCCTGGTCTAGTCCTGGTCTAGTCCTGGTCTAGTCCTGGTCTAGTCCAGGTTTAGTCCTGGTCTAGTCCTGGTCTAGTCCAGGTTTAGTCCTGGTCTAGTCCTGGTCTAGTCCAGGTTTAGTCCTGGTCTAGTCCTGGTCTAGTCCTGGTCTAGTCCAGGTTTAGTCCTGGTCTAGTCCTGGTCTAGTCCTGGTCTAGTCCAGGTTTAGTCCTGGTCTAGTCCTGGTCTAGTCCTGGTCTAGTCCTGGTCTAGTCCTGCTTTAGTTCTGTTTTAGTCCTGGTTTAGTTCTGATTTATCGCACAGGCTAATGTTGACACAAGCTGCTGCTTTCACCTAATATCTCCATTTGATGCAGAAACGAACGTCTCCTGAACGTGTGATGCGTCCAAGTAAAAAAAAAAGTCAATTTTCATGTCCTTTAGTGTCCTGCAGTGCCGCTTACATATGCACGAGCTCCTCACCGCTGATACACGAACAGGGGAAAACACATCAGCGCTTCTCGCAACGGGATTGGCTGGTGCGCGAGCGTGGCAAAATATGTTGATTTATACACGAAAAACAAGCTCTTCTCGTTCTTCTCGTCATGCGAAAATAGTATATAAACTCCGTATCACCACTTTTGTGCGTAATTCGTGCTGGCTGGAATCATTAAGAGAATCATTAGATAAACTGCTAATCGACTCTGTGGATTTGAAACACACGGAACCGGTTCTCAACAGGAACTCGATTCCCATCCCTATACACATGTCAGACCCTCCAGGAATTCGCGATGTTGCGATTTGCAACTTCAACGCAACTTCAGCCAATCTCCGCGAATTCAGGGCGGTGTTGCAATTTTGACCAATCACCGCAACTTTTCCGCAATTTTTTACTAATTTTGACCAATAATCGGCGACGTATTGAACGCCGACCAACTTCCTTCTGTGTAGGAGACATAACTGAGATGAGGTGCACGGTGCGTGTGTGTGTGTGTGTGCGGCAGAGGCGGTGGGTCACGTGAGTGTGGGTGTGTGCACGTACAGAAGTGTGTGCGTGTTAAAGCGTGCGCTCACCTGTCACACAGGAGAGAGTCAGGGTTGGGGTGTAGCCGTATTTTTTGTTGACCGCAAACCATTCATTCATCTTTCACGTTAATCTGTTCATCCTGCTGGTTTTCATGAGTTCCATTTCATCCTGCTGCGCTGTCATAACTGTGTGCGCTCTTTTTGTAATAAATGCACAAAAAGCATATCTGGATCTCAGCGTATCTGTCACCATAGCCTCCTCTTTGCGCGTCACAAATCTGCGAGCCATAGGACCCAACCTCATATTCTCGGCGGCTAAAAGGTTTGAGTTTGGAAGCCGCAACATTCTGCTTTACTTCCGTGTGACGAAACAAAACTGTGGCCGTGTCCCCAGTTCCCAGAGCGCACAGCTCGGAGCGCGGCCCGAAGGGGGCTCAGACTGCAGTCAAGGAGGTGCACACTTGCTCAGCCCCGACTGCAGTCCGCGGACCGCTTAACGACTGCGGTCTTCGGACTGCGCATGGGACAAAAAAGAAGTGGGACAGTGGGACGCCGGTGTTCTGTCGAAATGTGTGACGCACATGCCCTTCAGGCCACGCTCCGAGCCGCTCTGGGAATTGGGACACGGCTTCTAATGGCAAAGAAACATGTTTGCGGCCAGCCACCTGTCCACAAAAATAACAGCAAAAGACCGGGCGAAACAGTTCCCCTCCTAGTAGTAATTTATTTTCGATATTGGTAAAGTTGTTTTAGGACCATATCTGTGCTCTCTGTGTCCTTGTATTATTCTTTGTCAGTAATAACTCAGTATTCAAAATATTACTCAATTTTAATTACAAAAAGCGAAAATCACAACTATTTATCGCAACTTTCACTTCCTCCCGCAACAAAATCGCAACAAAAACCTTAAAAGCACCGCAACGTTCATCGCAACTTTTTGGAAAAGCTCCCGCAAATTCAGGCATTTTAGCCCGCAACAATCACAAAAAATGCCCGCGAAATCCTGGGGGGTCTGACATGTTTGAGTAATTCAGCATTATTAGTCTGTCTGCGTCTCCAAAGCTCTGTCAAAATGTTCTGTTCCAACTTGTGATGTCATGTGGCGTTAGTTTTTTAAGTTAACAGTTACCTTTTTAACTTTTGTTCAGTAGAGATTGGCAATTCCAGGGCTGAAATCATCCAAATGACTCTAGTGAAGGTGTGCGGAGTTTAAAAACACAGTGGAGCACTTCCAGTTTTACCACATGACTTCACAAGACAAGTTCCACAAGGTAAATTATTTGGACACAGTAGCTCTAAAAATAAAAAAACATAAAACATTTTTTAAAAAAGTGCTCCTCACCTTCCACGGTGGTTGGTCTCTCACTGTCATCCAGCTCGGTCCTCTACCAGAGGCCTGGGAGCTTGAGAGTTCTGCGCAGTATCTTTGCTGCTCCTGTACTGCACTTTTCTGTACTGAGATGTCTGATGTTCTTCCTGGGATCTGTTGTAGCCACTCCTCCAGTTTGGGGGTTACAGCCCCGAGTGCTCCGATCACCACTGGCACCACTGATGCCTTCACCTTCCAGGTTGAGCCCCTGGTATTTCTCTAGTTTCTCGTGTTCCTTTTTCCTGATGTTACCATCGCTTGGTATTGCAATGTCCACCACCACGGCTCTGTTCTGTTACTTATTCACCACCACTATGTCTGGTTGGTTCGCCATCACCATTCTGTCAGTCTGTATCTGGAAGTCCCACAGGATCTTGGCTCGGTCATTCTCCGCAATCTTCGGAGGTGTTTCCCACCTTGACCTTGGGGTCTCCAGCCCGTACTCTGCGCAGATGTTTCTGTACACTATCCCCGCCACTTGGTTGTGTCGCTCCATGTATGCTTTCCCTGCCAGCATCTTACACCCTGCAGTTATGTGCTGGACTGTCTCAGGAGCCTCTTTGCACAGCCTACACCTTGGGTCTTGTCTGGTGTGCTAGATCTGGGCCTCTATTGCTCGGGTGCTCAAGGCCTGCTCCTGTGCAGCCAGGATGAGGGCCTCTGTGCTGTCCTTCAGACCAGCCCTCTCCAGCCATTGGGAGGATTTCTTGATATCAGCCACTTCAGTTATGTTTCGGTGGTACGCCCCATGTAGCAGCAAGAGATATATATATATATATATATATATATATATATATATATATATATATACAGTCAGGTCCATAAATATTGGGACATCAACAGTATTTTCATCTTTTTGGCCCTGGACACCACCACAATGGATTTGAAATGACACAAACAAGATGTGCTTTAAGTGCAGACTTTCAGCTTTAATTTGAGGGTATTTGCATCCAAATCAGGTGAACGGTGCCTCCCACTTTTTAAGGGACCAAAAGTAATTGGACAATTGGCTGCTCAGCTGTTCCATGGCCAGGTGTGTTCCATGGCCAGGTGTGTGTCATTCCCTCATTATCTCATTTATAAGCAGACAAAAGTTCATTCGAAGTTTGCATTTGGAATCAAATTGCTGTCAACTCTCAATATGAGGTCCAAAGAGCTGTCACTATCAGTGAAGCAAGCCATCATTAGGCTGAAAAGGCAAAACAAACCCATCAGAAAGATAGCAAAAACATTAGGTGTGGCCAAATCAACTGTATGGAATATGCGTCTTAAAACAGCAAGTGAAACGCACCGGTGAGCTCTAGGGCAATACCAAAAGACCCGGAAGACCACGGGTAAAACGACTGTGGTGGATGACAGGAGAATTCTTTCCCTGGTGAAAAGAAACCCCTTCACAACAGTTCTGGCATGCATATCAAGAACACTCTCCAGGAGGTTGGTGTCTCTGTGTCAAAGTCAACAATCAAGAGAAGACTTCACCAGAGTGAATACAGAGGCTTCAGCACAAGATGTAAACCATTGGTGAGTCTCAAAAACAGGAAGACCAGATTAGAGTTTGCCAAAAAACATCTAAAAAAGCCGATACAGTTCTGGAACAACATCCTATGGACAGATGAGACAAAGATCAACTTGTACCAGAATGATGGGAAGAGAAGAGTTTGGAGAAAGAAAGGAACTGCCCATGATCCAAAACATACCACCTCATCAGTGAAGCATGGTGGTGGTAGTGTTATGGTGTGGGCATGTATGGCTGCCAATGGAACTGGTTCCCTTGTTTTTATTGATGATGTGACTGCTGACAAAAGCAGTAGGATGAATTCTGAAGTGTTTCGGGTAATAATTCAATTTGTCAACTGGACAAAGTTTGTTTCACCGCTCATCCCTTCGTCAGCCCTTCACGCACCTTTTTCATAGATAAATAACTTTTTTGATATACTTAATTATTTCATATTTTTGTAGGCCTACGTAAATGGTGCTGCTTACCTAGGCAAAAAAGGTATGTGGAAAAAAGCAGCATAAACATGCGAACTCCACACAGAAAGGCCTGGGCAACCCGGGGATCGAACCCGGAACCTTCTTACTGTAAAACATGAGTGCTAGCCACTCAGCCACCGTGCTGCCTGGGCTGCTTTCAGGGCTACAGTTTTGACAATCCTTGCTTAACAGACTGCAGATATCTCTAGCTTTCAGTTGTTCTCCAATGGCATAGTGTGGTTGTTTGTGTTTTCTACTTAAATAGCGCACCTTACTTTTTTTTTCAAATGTGGGTTTTGGCCACCATTAACCATATTCTCTTAGCGGTGCTGCATACCGGCTGTGAATTTTATACCGGTGCTGCGTTCCGGTGCGCTCCGCTTTACTTTCACCACTGGGTATATGTAACAAAATGGAAAAAAAAACAAAAACAAAGCATGCTCCAAAATTACTGAAAAAATAGAAATTTGAGAACAAAAGACAAATAATGACAGTTGAAACTTGGTGTTTGGTCCACCCATTCCCATGTGACACTTCCCTGGTGAAGCTCAGACTCCTCGACACACGAACAGTTGCAGGAGAGAGGAACAAAAAATTGTATTTTTTCAGGGTAAAAATGACCAGTTGACTAAAATATTGTTTGTTTCCCTTTGAAATAACCACTTTGTGATATTTATTCATAACCACTGCACTAAATAAGGATAGATACACATTCCAGGACCACTCTTACTTACCTATTCCTTACATCCTCTTACATTAAATTCATTACATTCTTACATTCCTCTTTCACTGTTGCCGGGTGAAAATCACCCAAAAGCCTGTAGGAAAAAGTGGGCTTTGGGGTAGGGAAACACCTACACCTTCAAAGATGTCAAAAACAATGGTGAAGCTCCCCAGGGACCCATGACACTCATATTGAAAATCATGTAAATACTTTTGCTCGAGTGAAAATCACCCGGCGACAGTGCTCTAGGGTTAAAGGTTCTATATTCTATGCAAAATTGACTCCTGTGAGCTTTTAGTCAAGTTATAATATTGTTACCTCCTCAAAAACATAACTGGAGATGCTCTGTTCCACCTTGTGATGTCATGAAGCAGGAATTTCATTTCATGTTAACCTTTTACCTTTAGTTCAGTAGAGATTGGCAATTCCAGGGCTGAAATGATCCAACTGATTCTAGTGAAGTCTACAGAACTTCCTCTAGGAGTAATCCAGATAAATCTAAGGTCCTTTTGCTTCTTTTGGGACAAGTCTGAGGAAGATCCAAGGTCCTTTCTCAGGAATCAGGAATCAGGAATCAGGAAGGTTTTTATTGCCATATGAGTGAACAGGTTCACAACATTAGGAACTTGCTTCGATACCTAGAGCGGACAGACACTCCGAGCACCAGGGCTGCCATTCGCGGCGCCAACTTGGTTGCAGAGTAGAAAAAGATGCAATACAATCAGTGACAATTTAACAACATGTCATGACAGAAAAACAATTGGAGATATAACATAAGGTGCTCTTTTGTGTTGGTAACATAAGGAAGGATGTGGGGGGGGGTCAGATTGGAAATCGATGAAATTGATTGAACCGAGAGCAGAATACAGACCTTTCTAAAGACAGGGAATTTCTACTATTATTTCTGTTTTCAGTGACAGTGTAAGAGTGAGTGCCATGTTTATGTAGAGTCCAGATAACAAACCACAGTTCGTGGCCTTGGAAGTGTTGATGCAGGGAGGCGAAGTCAAAACACAGATAACCATTGGAGCCAAGACAAGATTTTCACAGGAGACATAATAATAATCCAGGGGGGGTAATTTAGAAATACATTTTTAGAGACCCAGGTAAATAATTTAGACTGAGCTCGGGTGCCAGACCCCCATCTTCATATCGCCATGAAGATTCATGAGAGATCTCATTAGTTCCTCTTGGCGCACAGACGGCGCTGCGTTGGCTTTACACAGTTCTGTCACCATCCCTGTGATGATATCCAAACGTCGAGATGTTTCCTTCGGTTGAAATCCTTCCAAAAGGACCTCAACCTGTCCCACTTTCTGATGTAATCCTTTTACAAGATCTCCAATGCCTTCACAATGGCTCGAAATTTCGGCAGACAGCTTAGGGGACTCTTTACAAGCTGCCAGCTTACAAATTATGCGATAGATCATGGACAATCCCAGGCCAATTAACAGATGTCCAGCTATCAGAAATCCAAATACGTAAATATCCTCCACATCCTCCAGGTACATTGGTGCCAAACATACGACTTGCCACGCACGATACGAGTCCCTCGCATATCCAGCAGCAAAAGTACCATCTGGACACGTCGCTTCTCCCGGAGCGGCACTCCTCCGTGAAAAAAGAGTATCAATAGCGCTGAGGGTCCAGCTGATCACATCCATCTTTTTGGAATTTGGAAAATCTGCTCCAAAAAGCGAGAAAATGATGAAAACAAGAGAGGCACGCAGACAGCAGGAGCAATAGTTAAGAGAGGAAAAAGAGAGACGTCTGCTCGCTCTCAGGGTCAGAACAGAAGTTCTCTCCCACTCTGAATCAAATGTTTCACAATATGACATTAAACAGATTCACTTACATTTATTCAATTACGGGTGGTTTTATTGCTCCAAAACACCTAAAGAGGCATTCTGACGTGGCCTGGTTTGGTCTCCATGATGATAGAAAGGATAGAAAGGCCATACTGCGATGAAAACTGTGGAGAAAAGCATTTGACTGACCCTCCACCAGAAAGGTAACACAACACACCTTTAAGTTTGGTCTCATCTTTGTCCCGTGTGTTCCCCTCAGAGTGCCGCTCCCTGGATTGTGAACACTGCTTCAATCGAGACTTCTGCACCAAATGTAAAGCCGGATTTCAGCTTTACAAAGGGAAGTGTCTGAGCCGCTGTCCACTGGGGACCTTCCCACACCACACCGACTGCCTGGGTGAGTTTATCTGCACACAAATTTAAGCTTTAAGACATGTCCTCAAAAATATACCTGTTGTGTTATTATTAAATGCTCTGTTCTACCTTATGGTGTCATGAAGTGGTACTCAGAAAATATTGTAACACAGGCCCTTTAAAGGAATATTAACGTAGTTTTTTTTTTTTTTTTATCTGAACCTTATTTCTGTAATAAAACAAGTTGTTTTAATCACCCATAGTACTTTGGTGTCATTTGGAGCAGTTTCGTAGATGTTGTGGTGTAGCGATATCCGTTAAAGGAAAAGTAACGTTATTTTACAATCTGAGCCTTCTTTCGGTAATAAAACAAGTCGTTTGACTCACCCATATCACGTTCGTGTCATTTGGAGCTGTTTGAAGAAAGTTATGTTGTAGCGTATCCGTATTTGTATTCGGGGCATTACTTTGCGGTCTCCAAATAACACAAACTTTAGCACTTTTCAAATCATAGAAGCCCGATGTCTTAATGTAAGATTTCGTTTGAAGCAAAAGTGGCCTGTAATCCGAGATTTATCCATAGTTTTCATCTTTGCGTTTCATGTTTGGGTCCCGGGAGCCCGCGCATGCGCACTGGCGTCCTCATCTACTCGAAACTATGGCTAAATCTCGGATTACAGGCCACTTTTGCTTCAGACGAAATCTTACATTAAGACATCGGGCTTCTATGATTTGAAAAGTGCTAAAGTTTGTGTCATTTAGACACCGCAAAGTAATGCCCCGAGCATATGATACAGCACCATGTTAACGGATACGGGATCATTACTAGAACAGAACGGCTCAACATAAGTTCTGCGATACTGCTCCAATTGACAGAAAAATGCTATGGGTGAGTAAAACTACTTGTTTTATTGCCGAAAGAAGGCTCAGATTGTAAAAAAAAACGTTAATTTGCCTTTAACGTGAGTGCTTGGGGCAGGCGATTGCAGTCACCAAATAACACAAACTTTATCACTTTTCAAATTACAGAAGCTCAATGTCTTAGTCTACACTTTCGTTTGAGTCAAAAGTGGCCTCTAATCCGAGATTTATCCATAGTTTCGAGTAGATGAGGAGGACATTGCGCATGCGCTCAGTCACAGCTGTTTTGCAGATAAGAAGACGCTAATAACTTTTCTGTTGCGAGCGACACATGGCAGAAGATTGGGACTTTGAGGCTGAAGAGGACTTATGGAGGACTGAGGACTGAAGAGGAGTATACGGATGAGGAGACAGAATGGATACGGAAAGAATGAAGCGGAGACAGTTTTAGGAGCAGCAGAGAACAGCCATCGGTTTCACATTACTTCTCAGAATCGTGCGCTGAATCCGCTGGCCTTCTTTCTTTTCCTTTGCTGGTAAAAAATCATCCTGACTGAAGTGGGTACTGCAAACACAATGGTCCAAACGTCTTTCAGCTTTGCCTTTCATGTTTGGGTCCCGAGAGCTGAGAGCAAAATCAGCTGTGACTGAGCACATGCTCACTGGCGTCCTCATCTACTCGAAACTATGGCTGAATCTCGGATTAGAGGCCACTTTTGACTCAAATGAAAGTGTAGATTAAGACATTGATCTTCTGTAATTTGAAAAGTGATAAAGTTTGTGTTATTTGGTGACTGCAATCGCCTGCCCCAAGCACTCACGCTAACGGATATCGCTACACCACAACATCTACGAAACTGCTCCAAATGACACCAAAGTGCTATGGGTGAGTAAAACAACTTGTTTTATTACCGAAATAAAGTTCAGATTGTAAAAAACGTTAACATTCCTTTAAATTCAATACGTTCTACAGTTTGTTTTTTTTCATTCATCCGCTGGTCAATCTTTCTCAACTCAAAATGGGGAGACAGGACAGTGCTCCAGACTCCAGATCCTCTTTGTAAAGTTTTGTCAAAGCGTGTGGTCGCGTGTGATCACAATGATGAATATGAAATAACTTGAATCTGGCAAAAGTAATAATAAATAAAAATTCTATGAAATTTAACCGATGGAAGTCACACATTGCTTTTCAACCATGTTTCAACAGAATTACTTAAAAAAATAAACTCATGAAACAGGCCTTTTTGTACGTAAAATATGAAAATACATCTTGCTACACTTAAAATAATTTCTTAAAATAGGAAACAAAATCTAATGTTGTAATTGGGAGATCATTTTACTTGTCAGGTTGAGTCAACTTAAATCAAGTAAAATGTTTGTAATTTAAGTCATTTTAACTTTGCTTTTTGCAGTGCAAGCAGATCATTTGAAAAATCTTTCTACGGTTTTATTTTATTTTATTTTTTTAAATCCCTAACTGTAATGACTACCACAGTGATGGAAAGAACAGCTGAGATTTAGATTTCTAAAGCTCCCAAAGTTTGATTTATGTAGTTTTTGGCGATGCGTGTGTTGTGACTTTACTGCAGAAAGTAAGTAGGTAGGTTAAAATGACTTAAATTAAGAACATTTTACGTATTTGAGTAGATTCAACTTGACAAGTTGGAACAAGTGTGATTTATCTTAATTCAAGCAACATTAGAGTAGAGTCTGTTTCTTATTTCAAGTACAAAGAGTTATTGTTTTCTTATCTTAATGTTTTTCTGCGTGTAAATGTTATTACTTTGTCTGGAATCAGGGGTGAACTGGTACATTCTGGAAAAATCCAGAACGGCCGTCCGCTCGTGGGGACGATTTGTGCGACCCAGGGCGGCTTTTTAGTCCCAGTCCGCCCGTCTGGAATGTTTCACAGTATGGTATTAAACCTTTATATCTTCATGGAGACCAAACCAGGCCAAGTTACAGGTCAGATCTGTGGAGAGGCGACCCCGCTCATGGTTAGAATGCCTGTTTTTATAGGTATTTTTGAGCTGTAAAGCCACCTGTAACTGAATAAATGTAAGGTAGAGCTGTTTAATGTCATACTGTGGAACATTCCAGACAGAGGAATGACATATCCATAGAAACAAGCAGGTGACGGATCGGACCCTCCACCAGAAAAGTTCCACAGTGCACCTTTAAGTGTAGCAAGATGTATTTTCCTATTTTTAACTACAGAAAGTCTTATTCTATTGGTAGATCATTTTAACTGCCAAGTGAAATTTACTCAAATCAGGATAAAACATTCTTAATTCAAGTCATCTTAAAAGAGAATTAATGTTTTTTACAATCTGAGCCTTATTTCGGTAATAAAACGTTATAAAAGTAAGGTTGTTTTACTCACCCATAGCACTTTGGTGTCATTTGGAGCATTTCCGGAGATGTTTTAGTTTAGCGATATCCATAACGTGAGTTCTCGGGGCACATGTTTGCGGTCTCCAAATAACACAAACTTTAGCACTTTTCAAATCATAGAAGCTCGATGTTTGTTTGAGTCAAAAGTGGCCTGTAATCCGAGATTTAGCCATAGTTTCGAGTAGATGAGGAGGCCAGTGCGCATGTGCTCAGTCACAGCTGATTTCACTCTCAGCTCTCGGGACCCAAACATGAAAGGCAAAGCTGTAAGACGTTTGGACCATCGTGTTTGCAGTACCCACTTCAGTCAGGATGATTTTTTACCAGCAAAGGAAAAGAAAGAAGGCCAGCGGATTCAGCACACGATTCTGAGAAGTAATGCAAAACCGACGGCTGTTCTCTGCTGCTCCTAAAACTGTCTCCGCTTCATTCTTTCCGTATCCATTCTGTCTCCTCATCCGTATACTCCTCCTCCGTCCTCAGTCCTCCATAAGTCCTCTTCAGCCTCAAGGTCCCAATCTTCTGCCATGTCTCGCTCGCAATAGAAAAGTTCAGAGAGGTGTTTATCTGCGAAACAGCTGGGACTTCACGCATGCGCGCTTTCCTCTATGATGACATCATCAAATGAAACTATAGCTGGATATCGGGTTTCAGGACGCTTTGGACTCCACTTAAAGTCTACGCTGACACAGCGATCTTCTGTGATTTGAAAAGTGCTAAAGTTTGTGTTATTTGGAGACCGCAAACATGTGCCCCGAGAACTTATGTTACGGATATCGCAAATCTAAAACATCTCTGGAAGTGCTCCAAATGACACCAAAGTGCTATGGGTGAGTAAAACGACTTGTTTTATCGCCAAAATAAGGCTCAGATTGTAAAAAACGTGAATTCTCTAAGTTTTTCTAGATTTTTTTGTGTTCTGACGGCTCTTTGAACTCTTTGAACTTAGTTTATGGAGTATGTGTGAAGAACTGCTGATAACAGGGCCTCTGGAGAACATAGTTTTTATCTCACAGTAGTCTTGGGGAGTTTCATATTTATTCTCATATCAAGTTTCAGTAATCTGAATATGACCGGAGTGCCTCTGTATGAAACTGCACAGTTTGAGAAAAGACTGTAAGGCTCCAGATAAATGTGTATCTGGAGTGCTATAAAAGGGGGAATCTGGCTCGGTATTGTTTGAGTTTGAACAGACCACAACAGATGCCTTAAAGGAATGAATTAGCATATGTTTAAGACGGAATATGTTTAAATAGAAACTTCTGATTCATGAGGATATTCTGTGAAAAAGTAGTCCTCATGGGAGTGCTTTAAGACAAAATCTCTCCATGACTCTGACCTGTAGCTTGGCCTGGTGGTGTCAGCAGCTTGTCTCCACAGAGATGGATAATAATTGGATTTATGTTGCTCCTTTCATGACATTCAAAGCACTTTACAATCCTTTATTCTTCCTCTACACTCTGTAGCTTCTACTGTAGCCACAGCTGCCCTGGCCTACTTTTAATGTTATTTCTATGATGCTTATTTATATTTAAATTTGTTTAATTTGTACAGTGGTCCCTCGCTATAACGCGGTTCACCTTTCACGGCCTCGCTGTTTGGGGAGATTTTTTCCAATTATTTTTATAGTGTATCAACGCACATTGTGTTCTGCATCCTGATTGGCTAAGGGACTGTAGACCTTTGCCGATTCATCCGTTATTCTTCTCCATGTCTCCTGTACAGTGCAGAATGCGTTCAGCTAAATTTATATAAATGTTCGATCGCAGTGTGACTCTGGAGTGCTGTATGTTTGCAAGTTTTCTCCCCAACAAAACCCACAATGTCGACGAAACGTTCTCAAATATAATCCAAGGCGGCGTGTCTGTTTATAGGAATCTTCTCACCCAAAAGAAAAAAGAGCGTCAACAACTACCCATAACCATGTTCTTCACACCGAGGCAGAGTGGCACCAGAACGAAGAGGCACAGTTAGAGGAACTGTATACGCATCATTTTTTTTTTTTTGTTGAAAATCTACGAAAGTTTGAGTGTTTAAATGAGAGAGAAATGTGAGAAAAGGTTAATTCCAGTCTGAAAAAAGTGTATAATGTGTGTGGTGAGGCGTTTACAGCCTTAAAACATGTAGAATAATTGTAAAATATAAAGCTGACTACTTTGCGGACGTCTTTCTTATTCTTTAAAGCACTTTGAATTGCTTTGTGTACGAATTGTGCTATACAATTAAACTTACCTCGCCTTACTCCGCATGCTGCAGCCTCTTATCCTCATCGACCCACCTGGATAAATAAATTACATAAAAAATAAACCTGACAGAAGCAAAGTGTCTTGCTAAGGACACAACTAAAGTTTCCACTAGAGCCATCGGTGCCCCACTGTGGAATCTGATACGCCCTATCTCCCATCCCAGTTCTAACAGGCCTGACTTTGCTTTGCTTCTGAGGTCAGGTGAAATTGGGCTTTGATAAGTAGGTATGGATAAGTTTAATGCTATTTTAGAACATAATCAAGGTGTTATGTGGTGCATCTTTAAAATCACAGCAAAAAAACAGGTTTTTTTGTTTCAGTTTGGCTATATTCATTGCACTGAAAAACATAGAAAAACATACTGGGTTATACTCTAAATCTGGGGTGTCAAACTCATTTTGGTCTGGGGGCCATATCCAACTAACTTTGATCCCAAAAGGGTCGGATCAGAAAACTCATGGCAAATATACCCCAAAAATAGTAATAAGTCCAAATATTTGTGCAGAGAAACACAAATCTATTACAGAAGTATTTTTTATTTGATGAACTTTCTTTTACAAAATATAATATTATGAACAGCCTGAAACTTTAAGAAAAATGCAATTTCAACATAAGCACACAGGTTTCCCATTCACCTCCGTGAACAAATAGGAATTAGTCAATTTTTCTTGGAAAATCCTGCACTCGGTGTCCACTTTTTTCATTTTTGACATTTTGTAATGAGAGTGTCGCGGTCAACAGTCAAAATGATAGTACTTTAAGAGCGTTTGGAATGAGAAAATTACCAATATTTTAATGGAATATTAAAATATATTATTAATATTATTCAACTATACTCTAGAGTCTATTTTTAATTTTAAGCCATTATTTATTACCATGTTTTATTGCATGCTACATTTTCCTGCTGTTCTTGATCTGTGCGTTGCAACATTGGAATTTCCCCACTGTGGGACTAATAAAGGCATATCTTATCTTATCTTAAATATAATTAAAATATTTTAATAGAAAATCAGACGAGGGCCAGATTAAAGGTCTTAGAGGGCCGGATCTGGCCCCTCACTGTAAACTACTGTGCAATAATCTGTGCAATAACCCACGTGCAATACTTATACTACACCATATTATGTGCTTATTTAATCCTACCTGCACCTTTGTACATTGTACTTGTATTTTTATTACATTTTATTACATATTTTTTATTATATTGTTTACTTCTTCCCCTGCACTTTTGCAACACTTTTTTACCATGTACTATTATTGCATGTTATTAGTACTTCTGACTATCTTAGCGAGTCAACGGTTCCTCTGATCCTAAACATTTCATTGCATTGCTGACCCTGTGTTGATTCTGCATATGAAAAATAAACAATCTTGAATCTTGAATCTACATTCTTACCGGCAGAGTTGCATTTGTTTCATTAATCCTGTTTACAACGTCTTTTCCCTGGATGGTTGAGCCACGACAACTGCTCCTCTGTTTTTAGGTCCAAAAACTGGACCTCCAGGTGTGTTTTTGAGGAGGCAACAACATTCTCGCTCGGCTTAACGCTCACAGCAGTCAGTTTTGCGGCCCTTTAAGGCACGTTGAGTCTTCATTATGTGTTAAGTACGTAAGTTTTCATTATTCATTATGTATTATTAGAGTTACAGATGGGTTACAGGTGCCCTCTGTTACATATATCAAATTATTTATCTTTATTTCTTTGCCTGTTAAGTAAGTGAGACATATAGTGCTTGCCTCTGCCATCCACCTGCAACATCTGGGGCTACTGGACTATTCTTGGCAAACCCCTCACATCTGGATCTGATGGGAGACGCTTCGCAGTTTTCATGTCTGTCCACCTCCAGCTAGACCTGATTCGAATCAAGTCTTCTTAATCCCCCAATCTGACAGTGATAATGATAATTACTGAAGGAAATGCCCGGTCTCCTGTTTTATTTTGTTTTGTTTTTGGGTTGTTGTTTTTTTTCCATTGGGATAGTCACAGTGGAAAGAACTTCAGTGAGCAGGTGACATCATGTATAGAAAGAGAGTTGGATCTATTTAATGTGGACCTTATTTGAACCCTTGGCAATAAGGCGTGGTTAAATTAAAGATGCATGGTGTAACTTTTCTGGTGGAGGATCCGTCAGATGCTTATACTCCCTCTGAACCCTCCCTGGCAGCTGGTGGGCAGATTTTCACTTCACATTTTCTTTTTACTTTGTGTAACTTTTCTGGTGGAGAATCCTTCCATGTTTCACTGTACGTACCATGCATTTTTCTTTGTATTCGTCACCTTTGCAATGCCGTACACAGTTACAAAAAGATTGATTTGGGTCTCATCACTCCAGAGTATAGAGTCCCAGTCGCCTTCATCTTTGTCAGCATGGGCCCTGGCAAATTGTAGATGTTTTTTCTTTTGTGACTGGGCTTTCGGAGAGGCTTCTTTCGAAGACGACAGCCATGCATTCCATTCCTCCTCACTCTACGGCGTATTGTGTCAGGAGAAACAGTCACCCTAGTTTGGCTTTCTACTTCCTTAGATAATTGCAGAGAACTTGCATGCCGATTTTCTTCAACCGTTCTCATCAGAAGACGCTCCTGTCGAGGTGTTAACTTCCGTGGCCGACCTGGATGTCTCTGTGAGATGGTTGTAGTTCCACCTTTCTTAAATTTTGGAACCACTTTCGCAACAGTGTCCTTACTAATAAGTAGGGGTGGGTATTGGCAAAGAAGTCACGATTCAATTCGAATCACGATTCATATGCCACAATGCGATACTATCACGATGCATCACGATACTTGAATTATTGCGATGCATTGCAATATATTCGACAGTGAAAATGTACCAAAAAAAAAAGAGGATAACTTAAATATCAGTGGCTGTGTATCTGGGTAGTGTCTTCAATTGATACAGAACTCTGAGCAACTCAATTCATAACTGAATTTATTGAATAACAAAAACAAATAAACCATGCCATTTTGGAGGTAGCTACCATCATAACAAACAATACCCTTTCACAAAGAAAAAAGTGCATAGGATTTATTTAAAAAAAAAAAAACTAATAATGAATGTATTTATTTATGTATTAATATTAAATATTAAATTATTAAATATTAAATTATTAATTAATAATAATCGATTTTTGGCATCAAGAATTGATGCAGTATATTGTGAAAGTTAGTATCGCGATGCATTGTCATGGCGATTATTTTACACACCCCTACTAATAAGTAAGGCTTTGCTGATCTTCTTGTAGCCTTCGTCTTTCTGGTGTAAAGAAATCATTTTAATTTGTTTGTACAGACATTTGTTGTCATATTTTTTCCATGTGGTGCCATTGCTGACAGCAGGAAATGGAAGGGGTTTGCTTTAAATAACAGCCTTTGGTAGCTGCAACTGTCTGATGGACGCCTGTGTAATGAGTAATTAGACTCACTTGTGGTTGAATGCTTGTTCAATTACACATTTGGAGCCAAGAATGGAGCTTTGATCTGAGACTTTCAGTGGGTTGTACTCATTTTTGCACCACCCTAATTTGACTAAAACTGAAAATTATGTAATCTAAGTTATATTATTAACCTTAGTTTTTTATCCTAAGTTCAACAGATACTGTATTAAACTTAAAGGTCCCATGGCATGACATTTTCACTTTCTGAGGTTTTTGAACGTTAATGTGAGCTCCCCTACCCTGTTTAGGGCCCCCCCATGGCTAAAAGTTGCGAAATGTGTAAACTGACCAATTGCGATCCTTTTCCGCGTTTGAAAAAAAGCCCAAACGGGAAATTCTGAGCAAGGGAACTTTCTGACGTCACACTCGCGGAAAGGTTTCCACATGGATGTCTACCCACCGTCTCTGGAAATCACGCCCACAGAGTTTGGACCACAAACGAGCTACGAAATGTGAGATGCGGCTTTTTATTTGCCTGGAAACACGTAAGAGTGTTTCCAGGCTCGGATGTCCTTTATCCGAGCCTCCGAACCTCTGAAACAGCAGTGGTTTAATTGTATTTTCTAATCCAGGAAACAGCGGCGTATTCCACCCACTGCACTGGCCTGTCTCTGTCCTCCTCATTTGCATTCAAGCAACAACGCCCAGAATAAAGCGTTTCAGAGACATATTTAGCCTCATGAAGACAGTCACTTTCATATCTCATGCACTGAGTCTTGATTTTGAAGAAGGATTCATTTATAGTATTAGAGAACCATTAAAAGGATATGCCACCCCCAGGTCAAACTTGGGCATCTCCCCACAGTCCAGAGACTAAAATAAGTGGGGGAAAGCCGAAGCACACACCACGCTGCGCAACAGGGGAACTCCCTTCCTGGTGCGTAACAGGGATTCCCCTGGCAGCGTGCTGTGTGCTTCGGCTTTCTTTTTCCGCACTAAAAAATAGTTCCCACCCAAAATGACCAAGTCAAGCTCTCCGTGTTGATTTGTACATTTATTTGCTCTCGATATGAATGTGCACTACACAGAAAGTAATTGGGAAACGCATCGAGCAAATTAATTCCTTTTGGCCGAAATCTTTCTCTGGCGCCATTAGAGTCCAGTCTAACGCGGAGTAGCTGCAGATACCGTGGCGGTCAGTGCTGACAGACTCGGACAATGGCTGGGTGACCAGGAAAACGCTTTCCACCACTTATTTTAGTCTCTGGACTGTGGGGAGATGCCCAAGTTTGACCTGGGGGTGGCATATCCCTTTAAGGCGCCATATAAAAGCATCAAGAAGTACCATGTCATGGGATCACTGCACGCTACCATCTACTTTCTGAACACAAAAACTGTTATTTTACATAGAAATGACTCAACAGACCATTTTCGGAGGAAAATGTATGAGATCTGAGAAAAGTCTGAAAAAAAGATATATCACGAGTCGCGTCGTGGGTGCGTATATGAGCGCATTTGATTAAAGCCAATGTGAAGCCAAAAGCAATTCTAAAGTATTAAAAAGTTAATGTCTTTGTCATTCCTCGGTCTATCAACGTAAATAGTGACTGAAAGATAAAACCCACCTCTGTTGGAATATTTCAGTTGTAAGTCCCTATGGAGTTGTTTTCTTGTTGCATCTGAGGAAGACGCCGCGATAACTGTTTCTCTTTCGGACCAAAATAAATTACAAAGAGCGCGCTTGGAGGGACACGTGCATTATTGACTGAATCATGACACTAGTAACAAGCCAATATTATATCAAATATTGCTGCTTCCCTAATAAAGATAGAAAGTTTTAACACCATACTGTCAAACAATCCAAACAAAGCAATAACATCACTATGGAGAAAAGCATTTGACTGACCCTCCACCGGAAAAGTTACACAATTTGCCTTTAAAAGAAGCAAAAATCTGCCTACCAGCTGCCACGGAGGGTTCGGGAGGATCAGAGGGAGTCGGTGGTGACCGAAAATTTATTGAGACAATCACGAAACTCAGATGTGACTTAAGCTTGATTGATTTAAAGTCCCTACAGTCAATTTTCCCACTGTATTTGAGTCAAATTTGTCATGCCCAGTATAGATATATTGTATAAGCAGCTCTTGAGGTCAAAATAAATCAGCTGCGCGTTTGTTGTATGCGTTTAATCAGAAAGCATTTGATGGTGCAATAATCAGGAAGTGCGGGTTAGCATGCTAATTGTTGTTAGCTTCAGCATTATGGCAAACTACGCTCTGGGAGTTGTGAAAAGTGCTTATAAACTCATTGCAGTGAATAATTTAATATTAAAATGCATAAGGTAAATGAGGATAAACTTTGGACTACTGCAAACCATTTAACCAATTTTATCTGTCACATTTTGAAATAAAAATCAGGTACACTGTCCGCTCCAGTGACAGTAATGTGGCTGGTGGTACAGGAAGGGCCTCCAGGATAGTTGTGCATTTTTGTAAAAGTCCATACGTCTTCATTGTTATCAGCACATATATCTTTGCTAAGTCTTCTTTACTGTGTGTGAGAGTATAAATGTATGTCTGTTTAGTTTTACTCCTGCCAGGTGGGGAGACACCAAACTACAAAAGTTCTTCCTCTATCACTGCCCCCTGGGTGGTTGCAGGGGTCTTGTTGCTATGGACTGTGGGTGACACTTTTTTATTTTACTTGAATTTGTATATTTATATAAGTATATATATTTGTATAAGTATGCCTTATTTGACACTCTTGACATTTTTGCTACTTATTTATTTAGAACTTATTATTACCGTTCATGAGGGATGGGACGAGATACGATTTTCACGAGACGAGAATCACCACGAGATTGGGTCCACAAGAACGAGAAAAGACGAGGTTTTGAAATCATGTATAATAAATAATAATAATAATAATGTAGCACATTTCACAATTTTAGCTTCACTATATTTACCTATTTGATGTAAAGTCCTTGTATACTGCTCTTTTGAATGACAGCTTATTAAATTGTGCCAGCTCTTAACTCTTTTTCTGTCCAAGCCAAAGGTTAATTCAGAAGGAAAAAAAGATTTTTCTTGTGGCAAGTCCATCCATTTTTTTCCTCTTATCCGGGGCCGGGTCAGGGGGGGCAACAGTCTAAGCAGGGACTCCCAGACCTCCTTCACCCCGGACTCTTCCTCCAGCTCCTCCAAGGCATTCCGAGGCCAGGCCTCCAGTGTGTCCTGGGTCTTCCCTGGGGCCTCCTCCCGGTGGGACATGCCCGGAACATCTTTGTCCAGAAGGCATCCAGAACAGATGCCCGAGTCCCCTCAGCTGCTCCTCTCGACGTGGAGGAGCAGTGGCTCTACTCTGAGCTCCTCCCCTATCTCTAAAGGAGCGCCAGCCACTCTGCGGAGGAAACTCATTTTGGCCACTTGTATCCGTGATCTTGTCCTTTCGGTAATTACCCAAACTCGTGACCATAGGTGAGGGTAGGAACATAGATTGATGGTAAATCGAGGGCTTTGCCTTTCGGCTCAGCTCCCTCTTTCCCACAACGGTCCGGTACAGCAACAACATCACTGCCGACGCCGCACTGTTCCGCCTGTCAATCTCACGCTCCATCCTCCCCTCACTCGTGAACAAGACTCCGAGATACTTGAGGCAAGACCTCTCCACCCACCTGGAGAGGTCAAGCCACCTTTTTGTGGGAAGTTTATATTTATATTTTTTCTCTTTCTTATTATACTACTATTATACTTATTATTACTACTGCTACTGTGTCCAAATAATTTCCCTTGTGGATCTACTGTATAAAGTCTGTCTAAGTCAGTGCTTTTCAAATAGTGGGGCACTATTTGAGAAGCACTGGGGGGGGCGTGGTGTGATGCCGGGGGTGGGCGCGTGTGACCCTGGGAAACATGCTTTTTTGCCGTACTGTACTAGAACTAAGTGTAATTGCACATCAACAACAGTAGTTGGCAGTGGTGCTCTCACTGTCGCTCTGGGGCAGGGGTCGGCAACGTTAAATACTCGATATACAGAACAGACTCACCATCAGCAGAACATCCTCTGTCACAGAAAAAAATCAGTATATTCCACTGAGTCATGTTTTTTAGTCCAACAGAAGCTGACGCATCAGCAGCACAAGGACAGAGTGTTTTTTTTTAGCGCCTTTAGTTTATGCAAATGGGCCATGTGATTTTAAGTTTCGTTTCTGTAAAACGTAAACAAATGTGTGCAAAACTGCATTAAAAACACATTAATATTTGAGTCCTCACTGCAAAAAGACAGTGCAGTCTTTGTTGTAAGTTTCATTCTTTCTTTTCATTCATTTCTTTTTAATGTTAATAAAGGATACAATGTTAGGCAGTGGGGTACTAATAACAATTTCCTAGACAAATAATACTATTTATAGTCGCGCGCAGGGAGGGAAGCCTGAATTTTTTTCTTCTTCCTAGGGGGGGCGTCACAGAAAATAACTGAGAAGCACTGGTCTAAGTCTAACTAGCTGCTTTGCCTAGGAATATCATGAGCTTAATATGCTTTTAAAAAAAAATAAGTAAATAAATAAAACAAGCTAGCTATACATAATTGTTGACTGTGGAGGCTTTCACACTTGGCACACATTTGGTACACTTAAAAGCAAAGGTAAAATTGGGCTGTGGTCTGTGGTGTGAGACTGTTCCCTTGTGATGTGACTCTAACTGTCCTCTATACAGCGCAACTTGTATTTTTTCTTTTTTTCTTGAGTTGCTTTATATACTCAGACACAATATAGGCCAAGATCGCGGCTTCTGGGACTGATCACAAAAAAACCCAGCAGAGTTTACAGGCTTATTATTGTCTGAGCTCATAAAATACGGCGCTGTGTCTAATCCTCAAAACATTTATATGGATTTATTCAAGGGTAATGGTGTTGCAGCCATGTTTTACCTTGATCCGTGTGATCCATGTGATCCATGTGATCCGTGGCCCAGACAACAGTAATAAAGTTGTGGTTTGTTCGTCTGTTTATATTAATTACATATTGTGCAGCGTTTCCTGAAGTAAAAGTTCTCCTGATCTGACAGCGCCCCCCGATGGCCCGCTGTGGTGCGTATGTCCAACTTATATTGTAAAATCCAAATCAGAAATTCAAATTCATTCAAGTTCATTGTTCATTCACTCCACACTTGGTGGTGGTAAGATACTTTTGTAGCCACAGCTGCTCTGGGGCAGACTGACAGAAGCGAGGCTGCCAATCTGTGCCATGAGCCCCTCCGACCACCTCCAACACACACGCACACACCACTTTCATACTAGGCAACAGGGATGGGAATTGATAAGATTTTTACGATTCCGATTCCATTATTGATACTGCTTAACGATTCGATTCTTTATCGATTCTCTTATCGATTCTAAAACTGTTTGATTAGCACCAAGATTAGCACTAGTCCTGCTTTAGTCCTGGTTTAGTCCTGGTCTAGTCCTGGTTTAGTCCTGGTTTAGTCCTTTTTTAGTCCTGGTCTAGTCCTGGTTTAGTCCTGGTCTAGTCCTGGTTTAGTCCTGGTTTAGTCCTTTTTTAGTCCTGGCCTAGTCCTGGTCTAGTCCTGGTTTAGTCCTAGTCTAGTCCTGGTCTAGTCCTGGTTTAGTCCTGGTTTAGTCCTGGTTTAGTCCTGGTCTAGTCCAGGTTTTGTCCTGGTCTAGTCCTGGTTTAGTCCTGGTCTAGTCCAGGTTTAGTCCTGGTCTAGTCCTGGTTTAGTCCTGGTCTAGTCCTGGTCTAGTCCTGGTCTAGTCCTGGTCTAGTCTTGGTCTAGTCCAGGTTTAGTCCTGGTCTAGTCCTTTTTTAGTCCTGGTCTAGTCCTGGTCTTGTCCTGGTTAAGTCCTGGTCTAGTCCTGGTCTAGTCCTGGTCTAGTCCTGGTCTAGTCTTGGTCTAGTCCAGGTTTAGTCCTGGTCTAGTCCTGCTTTAGTCCTGGTTTAGTCCCGGTTTAGTCCCAGTTTATCGCACAGTCTAATGTTGACACGAGCCGCTGCTTTCACCTAATATCTCCATTTGATGCAGAAATAATATGATAATAATGTGACTCAACCCGTGTCGCTCTGTTGTCAGATAATTTGCGTGTCTCCACGTGTATTCGCATATGCGCTTATATCCCGAACTTTCTGCTGCTAAGTATCCGACCGCACTTTGTACACGAGCTCCGGATAAACGAACCTGTCCCAAACGTCTCCCGAATGTGTCATGTGTCCAAGTGGAAGTTAAAAGTCCATTTTCACAAACGTTCTTCTCGTCATGCAAAAATAGTATATAAACTCTGTATCAGTGAAGCGGCGAAGCACGCATCCCACCACTTTTGTGCGTCATTCGTGCTGGTTGGAATCGTTAAGAGAATCGTTAGATAAACTGCTAATCGATTCTGTGGAATTGAAATACACAGAACCGGTTCTCGATTCCCATCCCTACTAGGCAATGTGGATGAAGGGTCTTGGGTGGGTGAAGGGCGTCAGTTGCAAAAAAAACTGATCTTAGCAAGGGAAAAGAACTGGTTTGAGAGGGGAGTTAAAGAGGCAATTTTTGTCAAAAGGGAGAATCCTTCTTTGAACAGAAGTGGGGGAGTCAGACATAACTTGTCTCCCATTTACAATTCCATTCTTAAACCAAAAAGGGCAGGCAGGTCAGGGCCAGAGGGTGGGGACGGTCGTTAGGTTGAATAGATATGCTAAACTAGACGCCAGAGAAATTCGAAATACAAAAGAGAGAATTGCAATACAAATTAGTTGAGATAGGTTCAGAAGAATTTAGTGTAGTGAGCTCCTCCCTGCAGCTAGATATAAACAGTGTCTTACCAGCACTCGAATCAGAACTGACGAAGCCTCTCAGATGAGCGGCGAAACGTTTTCGACCAAACAAACTTTGTCCAGTTGATAAATTGAATTTCGTCTTTTATCACAAAAAAAACTACAGTTAACTACAGCAAAAAAAACTACAGCAAAAAAAACTACAGTTTTTTTTGCAACTGGCGCCCCACTGTGGCACCTGGAACTCCCAGTGTTCTCCCATCCAAGTGCTGACCAGGCCCGGTCTTGCTTAGCTCCTGAGATCTGACGAGATCAGGATTTGACAAGCCGGTATGGCCACAGCTGAGTGAGAGTTATTATAAATATCTTTCTTCATATATAGATTTGATGTCTTCCGTATGTTTACAGTATGAAATGTAGTGAAAAAAACACTGAATGAGATGGTGTGTCCAAATGTTTGACTGGTAGTATATCACAAAGATACATATAAATCACTCAAAGGTATGGATATAAATACAAAAAGGCTGTATAAAGCACGAACAATCTTTAAAGGGCGCATATCACACTGTTTTCTGATCTATGTTACAATGCTCATCAAAAACATACCTGGAATTCTTCTCTCAAACAGAAAACACTCTCTTCCACCCGGTGATGCCATGTGGTAATACAGGAAGTGCTCCACGTTGTTTTTAAACTACGTACAACTTCACTAGAATCATTTGGATAAATTCAGAATGGCCAATCTCTACTGAACAAAAGGTTAAATGTAGCTGTTACTTGAAAACTACCACTGCATGACATCACAAGGTGGGGCAGAGCATTTTGAGCTTTGGAGATGTAAACAGCAGGATTACTCAAAGATGTGTGAACGAAACAAAACACAACTTCAGTTATGTTTTGGTAACAACATTCAAACATGGCTTAAAGATCACAAGAGTCAACTGCGTGTAATATAAGAGCTTTAAGTAAATATTGTCCAAAAAACAACAAAAGAAAAACTCAAACAGTACCTGGATGCTTCACCACTACACTGTTTGTGACTTTCTTGATTCCCAGGTTTTTGGCCTTGAATGCTGCGATCTTCATTTTGGCCAGATGGATCTGAAAACAAAATGGCTCAAATTTGAAAAAGTAAAAATACCACAAAAAAGCTTGTCAAAAATTTGAGATATAAACACTTAAATCTATCAGAAAATGACTTAAAGATCCCATGACATGGTACTTCTTGATGCTTTTATATGGTGCCTTAATAGTTCCCTAATACTGTAAATTAATCAATCAAAATCAACACTCAGTGCATGAGAAAGACACATACCACACACATGGTAAAAAAAATATCTCTCTGAACACCTCATTATGGGCGTTGTTGCTTGAATGCAAATGAGAAGGACAGAGATAGGTTAGAGCAGCAGGTGGGCGGGGGGCAAATGCGCCGCTGTTTCCTGGATTAGCGCTGCGGTCTGCGCTGTCTCCCACTTCTGTGTTTTATGCGCGAAGGAAGAAAGGAGAGCCGTTTCAATGAAAAAAAACACATTTTCACAGAAAATAAAATTAAACCACTGCTGTTTCAGAGGTCCAGAGGGTCGGGTAAAGGACTTCCGAGCCTAGAAACACTCACACGTGCCTCCAGGCAAATAAAAAAAACGCATTTCGCATTGCGTAGCTCCTTCGCATTCCAAACTCTCTGGGCGTAATTTACAGAGACGGTGTGGAAACACAGGGGGGGTGGAACTGCATTTATGATGTGATGTCAGAAAGTTTCCTTGTTCAGAATCGCCCGTTTGAGCTGTGTTTTTTTCAAACACAGAAAAGGATCGCAAATGCTCAGTTTACACATTTCGCAACTTTTAGCCGGGGGGGGGGCTAAACAGGGTAGGGGAGCTCACATTAACATTCAAAAACCTCAGAAAGTGAAAATTTCATGCCATGGGACCTTTAAAAGTAGTGAAATTATCTGCCCATGCAGCAAGATAGTCATAGTAGTCATAGTTTGCTTTATTGTCGAAAAAACCTACATAGAGTAATTCGAAATTCCGTTTCCCCGCTAACCAGGCAGGACAGTGGTAGAGTGGCTAGGGGAGGGGCCGCTGCGCATGCCGACGACTGGGAGATGCAGAGTGGAAAAGATCCAATTACAATCAATTTTAATGTTTTAATGCTTAATGTTTTAATGTTTTAATGTTGGTGTTATTGTCAGCTGTCATTGTTTTTATTGTTTTTGCTGTGGTGTCACCTGCCTAGGGACTGCAGATGTAAATTAGCATTCTTGCTATAATCTGGCATATTTACACTGTAATGCTGCAGATGTTCATTAATATGCACTGTTCCTATTAAATACAATAAAAAAATATACACAACATGTAATGACAGAAAAACAATTGGACAGGTAACATACAGTGTTTTTTTCTTTGGCAACAAAGGGAAGGGTGGGGCAAGGGAGCAGATCAGAAATCAATGATAATATTACTTGGACAAGTTATCTTTAAACAAACTACCTCTACACTAGAATTAAGCATTTCCAGAACTACTAAGTAGATAATAAATCTGAAAACAAGATTAATAACCTGATAGGAGTTTAAAAATCTTGGCCAGATCAGAGAAATTTTCTGCATCACCCAAGTTATAAACAGTGATTGAACGTAACAAAGTAAAAGTCGTTAAGTACTGTACTTTTAGATATCTGTACTTTACTTTATTTTATACTTTATTGTACTTACAAGTGTGATATAGGGCTTAAAGTTTGAATTTGTTTTTATCCCAACAGACCACTGCCTTCTGGCTCCCCTGGGCGAGTGGAGTGAGTGGAGCGTCTGCCAGCGCGAGGGGGCAACGTGTGGTTACAGATGGGGCAGACAGAGCAGAACCAGGGGCACGTCTGACAACCAAACCACCTCCTTCTGCCCCCTACAGGCCGAGACGCAGAGGTGCAGGATGAGGAAGAGATGCAAACCACCCAAGAACGGTAAGACCGAATAACTCCAAAAAACAAACAAACACAGAGCTTTATTTGGTTAAATGCAATGTGATACTCAGTTACAGCCATATTAAAGGTGAACGATGTAGCTTTCCTCGTGGAGGGTTTGCCACTTGCTTGTCTCCATGGAGATGTTATTGCTTTGCCTGGAATGTTCCACAGTCAGGGCTGGACTGGGACAAAAAAACAGCCGTGGCATTTTTGGCTTCGACCGGCCCCTCATAATTAGCAGAGAACAACGGACTAATTTATGTTTGTGTTCGCCGAAGCAAAGTATTTTACTATTGTTATGTCTTGGCCCAGGGGAAACCAGGGCATTTAACTCTTTCTCTACCAGCCTGTTTTCAAAATCCTAACCCCTTGTCTACCGGAGATTCAGAGCATTTTCACTGATTTTTCAAGACTCAGAATACTGAGTTCTTTCACTATATAAACGTAGCACACATCAAAATAAAGTGTTGACTCTCATCTTTCACCTGGAAAAAAAATTATGTTTCTAACCTTTTCGGTTCTCAAGTAATTGATAGTAGAACATAGCAAAGTTTCAGCAAAAACACTGTTTTTTGACAACAAATTTGAGAAAATGACCTTTTTGTGAAATACACCTTTTTGTGTATTACAAGCAGATAAGTGACTTTGACATCAATACTTATTGATTTAGTGACACCTCAAACATCTAAAATAACAGAGAAAGATTTTTGATTGCAAATTTTTTTTTTTAAATTTACAAATATAAGAAATAACTATATACAAATTGACAAAGAGAACAATCTTGAGAGAATAACAACAGTTACAATAACAACAGAACAATGTGTGCACGCGCGTGAACAATGTGTGCACGTGCGTGAACAATGTGTGCACGTGCGTGAACAATGTGTGCACGTGCATGTATGCGTGTGTGTGTGTGTGTGCGCGCGTGTGTGTGTGTTGTTGGCCTTCAGGGAGAGCGGCAAAGTACTGGCGAGCATAAAGGTTTGTCTGCTCAGTAATGTGTGCCAGCAGCTCATTCGTGATGAGGAGCTCAAAGAAGTCTGCTGGCACGTCAGACTTCAGCTCCGCTGCAGCGCTCCGGAGTCCAGGGGTGGCCGTGAAGGGAATCATGTTGGGTTCCCAACATTTTGTTGCCACTCCACACTTTGTGTGGCAGATGCACCACCTGTAAAATGACAGAAATGTACAACATTACCTAATGTAATTTTTTTGTATTGCTGCAATGTAATGGGGAGAATATATATATTTTTTTACCTTTCTTCTCCGCTTTGCGAGCAGAGGTCCCCACCCCTGCTCGCAAAGTAGGTCCTCTGCTGGATGAAGGCTCTGTAAATGGGAAATTCCTTCACATCAATAGTGGCATTTTACATATACAATTTTACATATACACACACACATACCCAAGCATAAACCTTTACATACACACACACACACACACACACACACGCATAAACCTTTATACACATAGCTACGCACGCGCACACACGCACGCGCACGCACGCACGCACAGACACGCACACACACACACGCACGCCTGCATTCATTCACACAGTAGCTCCCGGACATTTGGACAAGAGGGAAAAAGTGCATGCAGGCAGGGAGGAGATAAAGTAAGTTCATTCATTGATTCACCACACAGCACGTAAACTTAGTTCTTACCCATCTCTTCCTCTGGAGAGGGGGATCTGCTTCTCCCAGAGGATCCCGACGGCAGCCGCTCATCGGGCGGCTCGGGGTCTGGCTCGCTGGACTCAAATTCGCTGTCCTCCGGGTCTGAGACCCGAATAGACATGGCCCCTGCCTCGGACAGACGAGATCTCTTTCTTGCCGTCCTTGCCTGATCCGGCGTGTCTCCGCGGTCCTGTGGTCCGGGACCTTAGGTCCCAAGACCACTCCGACCGCTCGGATCACTCCGTAAAAACCGATCGATTGTTAGCTGCCGTTAGGGAGCTAACGCCATATTGCTCCACTACTCAGTACACACGGGTGAGCGCTTCTGGGCTCTCCGCCCCCGATCGCCAAACTAACACACACACGATCACCACCTAGGGGTTAGATGTGTGAATTACACCTTGAACTATGAATTACAAGTTGCTCCCGGACGTATCCTAGCAACCCCCGCTGAAAAACGGCTCTGACGTCAATCGACGTCTCGGTAGACTACGTCTGGAATCGCTCTGACGTCAAACGACGTCTCCAGTAGAGAAAGAGTTAAAGGAAAAATCCCAGCTCCCAAAAACCACCAGCAACCACACACACACACACACACACAAAAAAAACTTAAAGAAAAAAAACATTGAATCTACACAATTCACGTAGGTCACATGTTTTGGCTTCTGAGCGATTTTCATGCCTGTCCATCATCTACAAGTCCTGGTATTGTAATAATAATACTACCTGTTTACCTGCTGTGCCTGTGCAACACTTTCCTGGTCACTCTGTCCCTTGGGTTCCCTTGGGTTCCCTTGGGTTCCCTCGGGTTCCCTGTCCCTGTCCACCTTCAACTTGCAGAGGACGTGGAGGCTCCAGCCCCTCCAGAGAATATGTCTGTTATTTTAGAACATTTTGCAGCATCTATAGTGAGATTTTTTAATTTTTTAGCCCTCAACTTGTCCACACCCTCTTTCTGCTGCTTCTCCATGTTTCCACGCTCAACACTCTACTTGGCGGGGATCAGCGCAGAGAAAGGGGTGGGACCGCTCTCGTAAGCTTCTATATCCCGATTGGTTTAGTCCACTGTCTGTGTTGGAGATGGACCAATGAGCCGCCGCTTCTAAATTCTGGGCCGGTCTCTAAGTATATAAAAAACAACAGCATCGGCCCCTAGGACTGTCAAATGCCCGGTATGCCCGATTACCAGTCCAGGCCTGTCAACAACAACATTATAACATTAAAAATCAGATACTACGCAAAATTGTGAGTTTTAACCCATATTATAATGTTGACACCTCAAAAAACATACCTGAAGATAAGATAAGACTTTATTGATCTCACGCAGGAGAAATTTACTTGTCACAGTAGCTCCAGGCAGGAACAGTTTGAACAAGAAAGAAAAGTGCATGTAGGCAAGAATAAAATAAAATAAGTAATAATAGAAAAAGTAATACAGTGGTCCCTCGTTTATCGCGGGGGTTAGGTTCCAGAAACAACCCGAAATAAGTGAAATCTGCGAAGTAGGACAACTTTATATTTTACAATTATTATACATGTTTTAAGGCTGTAAATGCCATAAAACACTGGAATTAACGTTTTCTCACATTTCTCTCACATTTCTCTCTCGTTTAAACGCTCAAACTTTTGTAGATTTTCAACAAAATGTATTAATAGTGAAGCGTGGGGGCTCCCACCGGACGCACGAGGGGAGTGGAGACATGAGTCACTGGATCTGCAGGAAGCACCGCGCTCATCCAACGGCACTGCCATGTCCCGGGACGCGACACGCACCAACCCCTTGGAGAAGTGCGCGACACGTGCACCACCGGCGCGAGGCCGCACGTACACCGGGGCTGCGAGCACGAGATAGAACCGCGGCGCCCGGACCATGCCTCCCCCTCAGGACCACATCCTCGCAGCCCGAGCCACAAACCGAACACGCACAAACGAACGTAAGAGCCGCACGAAACCAGCAAAGAGCCACACAGGGTGATTTAATCCTGGTTTAGACCTGGTCTAGTCCCGGTATAGTCCAGGTCTAGACCTGGTTCAGTCCTGGTTTAGTCCAGGACCAGTCCAGGTTTAGACCTGGTTTAGACCTGGTCTAGACCTGGTTTAGTTCTGGTCTAGACCTGGTTTAGTTCTGGTCTAGACCTGGTTTAGTCCACGTTTAGTCCTTGTCTGGTCCTGGTCTAGTCCTGGTCTAGTCCTGGTCTAGTCCGAGTCCCCCCGCGTCCCCATCTATCAATCGGCAAAGGTCTACAGTCTCTTAGCCAATCAGGACGCAGAACACAATGTTACACTATAAAAAAAAATTTTACACTATAAAAAAAGAAACAAAAAAAAGATCCGCGAAACAGCGAGGCCGCGAACAGTGAACCGCGATAGAGCGAGGGACCACTGTAATAATAAAACAGTAACTAGGAGGTATGGGGAAAAAAAATATTGGAGTTGTGTTTTGTTTCATTCACACATGTTTGAGTAACCCTTTAATATTATTCTGGTTAATAATAATAGCGTCTTCAAAGCTCAAAATGCTCTGCTCCACCTTGTGATGTCATGCCGTGGTTGTTTTCAAGTTCACAGCTGCTTTTTACCTTTAGTTTAGTAGAGATCGGCAATTGCAGGACTGAAATCATCCAAATGATTCTAGTGCAGGTGTATGGAGTTTAAAAACACCGCGGTGCACTTCGATATGCAGTGTTTGTGTGTTAAACATGTGTGAATAAAACAAAACACAACTCCAGGTCTGTTTGCGATGAGGAAACAACATTATAATTTAGATCAGAAAATAGAGTAATCTGGGCCCTTTTAAAGATGTATGTCCCATTTGTTATCTAATCCACAGTGGCCCCAAACAAACTTGTGTGTTTCTAATGAGGCTTTGTCTGTCATAGCCAATCACTGAGTTTATTTGTGAGCTTCTGTTGCCGTGCCAACATCTGCATCGCGTCGGCTCTAGGCTGACATGAGGACCGGATTTATAATGCCAAGTGGGAGAAATTGTACCCCATAAAATATTCCAACATGTGCTACTTCCAATTAACACTTGTAAGGGCCATTTTAACAACTGTGTTCAGAAGATAAAGATTATAAAAACAAAAATATTTCATGCCTATTTTCAGTGTTTTTTTAAGTATATGATTTTGGAAAAGCAACGTAGTACGCGTTTTGTAGGTCCTATTTTACCGAAATGTAACTCTTGTGAGCTTTGAGTCACGTTAGAACATTGTTAGCTCATCAAAAACAGCCATCTCTGAAGCTCAAAATGCTCTGTTCCACCTTGTGATGCGATGAAGCTGTAATTTTCAAGTTAACAGCTACTTTTTTTTAATCTTTCGTTCAGTAGAGATGTGCAATTCCAGCTCTGAAATCATCCATGTGATTCTAGCGAAGGTGTAGGAAGTGTACAAACACAGTGGAGCACTTTCTGTATTCCCAGATGACATCACAAGGTGGAGTGTGTTCTGTTTAAGAGAAGAACTCGACCTACACATGCAGAAACAAAACACATTACAACATTACAACATTACAGATCAGAAAAATAGCATAATATGGGCCATTTAAAGAACTCCAAGTTGTCCAAAAGTGACGAGGCTTTTGTTTATTTGTACATTTATAAGCAGTTTCAATCTTGTGGTCGGGAGTTTGTGCCCGCTGTGCAAAATTGGACGTGTGATATGCTTTGTGAAAAATTCAAAGCATCAACTCTCCAAAACTCATGCCAACAGTTTTTACAACCAATTCTGAGCCAGTGCCAGCGGTACTTGTCCAAAGAATGGGATGCTTGGTTGCCATTTACAATCACTTATTCTTTTGACAATCTTTGCTGCATAGACCAGAGATGGGGAATTACAGTGTTTCTCATATAAAGAAGCCAACTGACTAAAGCAAGTTCAGATAAACTGGCTATAAGCAAGACACAAATAAAAGACATTGTTTTTGATCAAACAATCTCAGCGAATGGACTTTCTCCACACGATGGAAGACACAGTGGCTGAGCGGCTAGCACTCAGGCATTTTATTTTTTTTTTTTCCATTTTTATCCAAAGTTTTAGGGTTAGGGTTAGCTTTTAGATTTTATGAATAGAAATCACTTCTTTGAAAAATTTCACTCAGGTTTTAAAGCATCTCACAGCACTGAAACAGCCCTCCTCAAAGTCTCAAATGATCTTGATTTGAATCCTTAGACTTAGACAAACTTTATTGATCCACAAGGGAAATTATTTGGATACAGTACCTCACCCATCACAATATAATATATAACAGGATGGTATAGCAAAAAGAGACATAATTATAAAAAATAAATGTATATGTACAAGTCAAAATAAAATAAAAAATAAGTAATAAAATATAATATAAAATATAAAATAACAGCTATAAACAAAAGACAAGAACAGCAGTGCAATAATGTACTGACTGACAAAGCATGAGCTTATCCGTTACTTAAGATTGAGTTCTTGTACAGTTGTAGGGAGTATTATATTCTCTGTCCCTCTATGGTCTGGTACAGTGGGTGAGCAGGAGTGTCCATGATGGAGAGCAGTTTGTCCAGTGTCCTCCTGTCCCTCCCTGTGACAAATGTCTCCAGCTCACAGCCGATCACGTGACCAGCTTTACGGATCAGTTTGTCAATCCGTCCGATGTCTCTTTTACTGGTGCTGCTCCCCCAGCAGACCACAGTGAAGTCCAGGGTGCTGGCCACCACAGACTGGGAGAAGATCTCCAGTAATTTGCTGCACACATTGAAAGACCTGAGCTTCCTCAGGAAATAGAGTCTGCTCGTGCTCTTCTTGTACACAGCATTACAGTTGTCCCTCCAGTCCAGCCTGTTGTTCACATGGACACCGAGGTACTTGTAGCACTCCACAATCTCCATCCACCTCATGACCCTGGGTGGTAATGGGCTCCACTGATGTCCTCTTTCTCCTGAAGTCAATCATCAGTTCCTTGATCTTGTCCACGTTCAGGAGCAGATGGTTTGCCTGGGACCACTCCACAAAATTTGTAATCAGTGTCCTGTACTCCAGCTCCTGTCCATCCCTGATACACCCAACCTTCTGCAGATGGCAGGACTCTGAGCTGTACTGGAAATCAGAGGTGTACAGAGTGAACAGGAACGGAGACAGGACTGTAGCCTGAGGGGATCCTACATTACTGACCACAGTATCAGACAGGGTGGTCCCCAGTCGCACGTACTGAGGCCTGCCTGACAGGTAGTCAGTAATCGAGGAGATAATGGAGGAGCTGACACTCATCCTGAGCAGCTTCTCACTCATCAGAAAGGGCTGGATTATGTTAAAGGCGCTGGAGAAATCAAAGAACAATATCATCACATATCTCACAGAGCCCTTAACACTATCCAGGTGAGAGTGAGCCTGCTGCAGAACACAGACTACAGCATCCTCCACACTAATGTGGGGCTTATAGGCAAATTGTAGAGGGTCCAGGGATGGTGCCACCAGGGGTCTGAGCTGAGCCAGAACAAGTCTCTCAAACACTTTCATGACATGAGATGTCAGCGCAACTGGTCTGAAGTCATTGAGTCCAGATGGGACAGGCTTCTTGGGCACTGGCACAATGCACGAGATCTTCCAAAGCACCGGTATCCTTACAAGCTTCAGACTCAGTGTGAAGAGAAAGTGCAGGTAGTTTTCAAGTTAACAGCTACGTTTACCTTTTATTTAGTAGTGATTGGATTCCAGGGCTGTAATCATCTAGATGATTCTAGTGAAGGCATACAGAGTTTAAAAACATAGTAGAGGACTGAGAGAAGAATTCGGCCTAAATATGCAAGTTTCTGTGTTAAACATATGAATGAAACAAAACAGAACTCCAGGTTTGTTTGTGATGAGGAGACAACATTTTAACACAGATCAGAAAATAGTGTAATATGGAAGTAACAGTAGAAAAAGTTATGGATTCCCACTGTGAGTAAGTCTACAAGTTTTATGTTGACAATATCAAATTATTTGAACATTTTTGTTTGTGGAACCGCTCCTTCAAATGTAATTTAGTTATTTGTCTTTGAAGTCTACATTGTTGGAGAACAATAGAAGCAGTATCAGTATCATTTTGAACACTGGGCCAGCTCTGTGCCATTATTGGGTGTTCCAGGGTTCAGGGGAGTTTGCCCAGCCCACATGTGTTTTGTGGATCTGCAAAAGGCACACTGTTGACCAGGTGACTTCATGAAGCCAAGATGCACTATATGGTCAACTTCTTGGTCTAAATTAGTATTTTAAATCACTTTTCCACTGCTCTGGCACCTAGATTAGTTCCCTGTGGAGCTGTTTGGCACAGATATAATTAATGTCACAGTGTGATTGCAAGCTCCAGATCCAGAGGACAGAAGTGTGCCACATGAGCAACTGACTAAATTAAAATGACCTTTCTTGTAATTGTGTGTCGTTTGGATTGGAAAAAATAGTATTTTCCGTTTTGGACCAAGTACTGTGCATTAATAGGGAAACTATTATCGATTGCTAACATGTGTCTTTTGCGAAGCATGCCGGCTCAACATCAAAGTTGTCATAACTGGAAATAAATGGTTTATCTCAAGATCAAGTCAGCGTTTGGTGAGAAATGATCATTTCCTGTTTACATTTACGCTGTTTGCTGTTTTGTTTTCGTCTGAGTTTGTGCTCTCTCTTGTCCAAACATGGCCATGCATCCTTCTTAAGTACATTTTGAAGTGGATACTTTTTACATTTACTTCACCACATTGGAGAGCAGGTACCGGTACTTACTACTCCACTACATTTTTGAACAAAATTGAAAAGTAAAAGTATTTTTTCCACGTTTTCAATGTTCCTGTGCCTTTTAACCTTACAGTGTTGTGTTTTTTTAGTTCATTTTACATACTTATTATTATTATTTATCTTAAAGGTACAGTGTGTAGGATTCGTGGCGCATAGGTGGATGGTGGCTATTGAACTTCCTCTTTTGGCTACGGCAGACCTCGAGGGTCACCCGGGCACGCCGTAACGCGGACAGCTCGCGTACTCGCCCGCACCCAGGCTGTGCGAGCCCTCGCCGACAACTACGGTATAGATAAAACGCGGTCCCGTTCACTGTTTTTTTTTTCTTTTCGCATGAAAACACACATTCCCGATCATGTACCATGACAATCTACACATCAAATGAAACCTTACAGTCTCCTCTTTTTGACTATGCAATTCATTTCCCGGCACAACAATCACTCCCCGTGCACATGGGGCTTTTATACGGAAAAGCACAAAACGAGGTTTGTTACTTAGCTTACCTTTGAAGGCTCTGGACAGGTCAAACGCAGTATTTCACCATAAACTTGGTCTCAATCTGTCCGTAGGGATCCAACGAATAAAATCCAGTAAAACAATTTAGTCCAAAACACGTGTTAGATCCATTACGACGTGTGATCCGGCAGCATGCTTGTCGTTGTTTACCCAAAATCACGAGCCTTGCCGAAGGCGAAGGCGGAGCCCAAATGTCCTTCTGCGGCTCTCGTAATCAAAATGGCTGCCTCTATATGGGGAAGATCCCCCTTTTATGTGACTATATCTAAGTCCAACAGAATACTTTGATTTCATGATGGAAGTGAAAAGGCTTGGAAAACACTGTATTTTTGAATGGGTATCTTCAATTTCGGTAATTAACGGGTAAAAATCTTACACGCTGTCCCTTTAATTTTGATGCATGCTCATGTTTTCCTACTGTTTCTGAAACTTGCGTTGTGACACTGCAATTTCCCCATTGTGGGACAAATAAAGGATTATCTTATCTTATCTTATTATAGTTTGAGACTTTATTTGAGGTTTATTTTTTTAACACTTTCATAGTTTGAGCAAATAAAAATATACAAATTACAGCTAGAAAACAACAAAAAACAAAACAAAAAACAATAGATTCGGTTGTTTCTGTTGAACGGAATTCAGCACAAATCTGTATCAAAATCGCTACATTTGAAGCTTTAACAGAACTCAAAATCTGCACAAAGCACTTTTAGTTTTTACTCTTTAAGTACATCTTTAAATGGGTACTTTAATACTTATACTTGAGTAGATTTTTCACGTGATACTTTTACTTTTACTTGAATATTTTTTTGCTTTGGTATCTGTACTTTTACTTAAGTAACACAATCAATCTTCTTCCACCTCTGTTTCCACCTTGTAATATTCAGAGTTGGACTGGACTATAAATCAATCTGGAGGTTGTGGTCCTGTCATTTCTAATCATCGATGATATGGTTGGGTTCTTGAATCGAGAGGTCCACAGCCAGTCTTCTGTCAGTAAAAGTATGTGGTTTGGAGCAGAGTTTAGACTTTGGAGGAAGACATTTGGTATTTTTTTGCGTTAAAGGGTCCATATTACTGTATTTTCTGATCTATGTTATGATGTAGTTTCCTCATCGCAAACAAACCCAGACTTTTGTTTTGTTTAATTTACACTAAACAAGCTGAAAACACTCTGTTCCACCTTGTGATGCCATGTGGGAATACAGTGTGTTTTTAAATTGTTCTGCTCTGGAAATTCCTATATCTACCATACAAAAGGCAAAATGTAGCTGTTAACTTGAAAACTACCGCTTCATGACATCACGAGGTGGAACAGAGCATTTTGAGCTTTGGAGATGCAGACTAGAGGTAAGATCTTAAGCCCGAGCCCGACCCGACCCGACCCAAAAATGTCAATCATTGCTTCGGGTCGGGTCGGGCTCGGGCTTCTCTCTCGCTGACTTTTTTAAAATAAATATATGTTTATAAAAATGTATACTAAAACGATGTGTGGATACTAAACTAAGGAATACTTGTTTTAAAATAAATAATATGGATAAAACAGAGAAGGTGCTGTAATGTAATTGCTATTTAACTACTAAACAGGAGCCGCAGAGCCAGAGCCTGCTCTGCGCACGTGAACGCCGCCCTCTTAATAATCTTCCCCTCCGCTCCGCTCTCTCTGCTTCTCTCTTAAAGTGCCGCGCTAGATTCTTAAGGACGTACTGCTGCTGTGGTTTATGGCCCAATTTTAAACCCGTCAAAATGACGGATGGCCTTAAATTTTTCCCGTCAACTCTAAAAAATCCGTCAATGATGGAAAATTGTCGGTTAATGTACCCTCTGCAGAAACAGAAATATTAAAGATGTAAATGTTTATACAGTCTTGTTTAACTTAGATTTCGTTACAAAAGAGAGGCTTTAATTTGTTATGATAAATCACCCCTCCTCCTCCCGAGTCCTCACAAATAAAATATGAAATTTCGGGTTTGCTTCGGGCTCAGGCCTGCAAATCAAGTTAATTGGTTGGGTTCGGGCCGGGTCGGGCTTTAATACCCGCGGGCCGGGTCGGGTCGGGCTGGATTTTTTAGGCCCGATCTTACCTCTAATGCAGACACACTAATACTAAAGGGTTACTCAAACATGTGAATGAAACAAAAAACAAGTCCCGGAGGAAACCCACCCGTGTCTGGGTGGGTTTCCTCCGGGTACTCCGGTTTCCCCCACCAACCTAAACATGCGCCATAGGTAAAATCCTCCAGCTTAGGGCCTGACCAAAGCCTAAATAACAAAACAAAATCATGGGGATGGTCCCCGGGTCAAATATAGAAACAACTTCTCCTGTGCGAGATCAAATAAGGTCAATCTTCTAATCCTTGACCACTGTAGGGCGCTTTGTGTTACAATTTTGTATGAAAAGCGCCTTATAAATATTGTTTGATTGATTGATTGATATGTTTTTGATGAAGTAACATTATAACATGGTGTTTCTTGCAATGTTTGTTTTTTTTTGTTTGTTTTTGAAAAGACTAAATCAAATGGGAGAATGATCAATATGAGGGGGAAAAAAGTGATTTGTTCTTTTCCCCATATCGCCCAGTCCTAATTCAAAGTATACATTAAGGGTGCACCATGTAACTTTTTGTTTGGTAGTCCATCACTTGCTTGTTTCTATGGACACGTCATTGCTCTGCCTGGAATGTTCCACAGTATGACATTAAAAGCAGCTCTGCCTTACATTTATTCAATTGCGGGTGGTTTTATTGCTCCAAAATGCCTAGAAAAACAAGATACAAGATTGTTTATTTGTCATATGCAGGATCAACACAAGGTCAACAATGCAATGAAATGCTTAGGACAGTCATGTCCAAACTATGGCCTGTGGGCCAAATGCGGCCCTCAGACAAATTTTTCTTGGCCCTCAGGCTTCCAGGTGAATTGGCCCAAATTACCTTGAGCAGAACTTTTGACTGCAAGTTTTTTGAAAATCTACCTTGATAAGACAATATTTAATATTTATTGTGTGGTTTTGAGGATCTTAGCATGAATATAGGACTGATAGCTCATTGTAACGTGTTAAACATGCATATATTTCAATATTGACTGTACTGAGCACCAGTCTATGGCCCTCGATCGGCCCTCTGCTTCGTCTGTGTTTAGACATGTGGCCCTTGATGAAAAAAGTTTGGACACCCCTGGCTTAGGATCAGAGGAACCGTTGACTCGCTAAGATAGTCAAGAAGTACTAATAGCAGCAATAATAGTACATGGTTAAAAAAATAAAAAATAAAAAAAAGTGTTGCAAAAAGTGCAGGGGAAGAGGTAAACAATATAATTAAAAAATATGTAATAAAATATAATAAAATACAAAGGTACAGGTAGGATTAGATAAGGTGTAAGTAGAGTTTTTCACAGATTGCACATACAGGCATTCTGACTCTGCCTCTCCACAGATCTGACCTCTAACTTGGTCTGGTTTGGTCTCCATGAAGATAAAAAAACATTTAACACCATACTGTGAAACATCCCAGATAAAGCAAAAGCATCTCCATGAAGAAAAGCATTTGACGGACCTTCCGCCGAAAAAGTTACACAATACACATTTAATGCGTTGATCTGTTTTGACGGACAATTGTTTTAGCAATGTAATGGTGTCGAAACATAGACCCGGTTGGTTTTGTGGTGCTGAGAGAAGAGATTGGAAACAGGGGATGGAGAACGGAGCTGCAGATGGCCATTTTGATAAGTGCGTCCTCCCTCGACCCGCATCCAGCATGACTTAAAAAGGACTGCGTGTTTTCAAAATGGCTTCCTTTCTCTCGGTCTGATAACATCTCAAATCATCTCACACAAATCACTCATCTGCAGACATACCAGGCCCGGTGGAAATAATGCGATAACAAAATGGGGTTCATGTGGGCCGGATTAATAGAGGAATCACTGTGAAGTTATAGTGAATGTTTTGACACTCGGTTTTTGAAGTTTTGAGACATCTTCGTTCACTTGTCTCCTCAAAGTCTTATGTTGCTTTCCATTCCAGATGTTGAGTTGGAAAAACAGTGATCTTTTGGTTAGAGTGAAGATTCAATAAAGACAAATACTACAAATCAGCCAAAATGAGGATTGAATTTCTTACTTTCTTTGTTTCTTTCTTTCAAGCTATGTCACAGGAGAAAACAGAAAGTGGTACAGAGACTAATGCAATCTGTACTATTTGAGTCTAAGATTGACTGATACAAATGAAGATTTACGCTCGAATAGGAATGACAAGGAGTAAGACTTATTTTTAACCCACTCAAGCGTAAAACATTTAAAGAACAAAGAATAAAGAAAAGCTGCTTCCAGACCTCAGAAATACAATACAAGGCAATAGACTGCAACATTTCTGGTGGAGGGTCCGCCGCCTGCTTGTTTCCATGGAGGTGTTACTGTTTTGACTTCATTATTCCACAGTATGGAATGGAAATAAACTTAGTAATCACAATGGACACAGATTAATAGTCAAATCTATGAAGAAGCAAGCCTGCAAATCGTAAGAAAGCATTATTTTGTTGATTTTCAGCTGTCAACCATCCATCTATCCATCCATTTTCTTCCGCTTAATCCGTGTTCGAGTCGCGGGGCTGTCAACCATACCTCAACCATATCTGCGTGCACATGGACAAGTGTAATCCGATTGCAAACGGATTCGGATCGTATCGAATTCACGTGCACAGGTTAAGGATCGTATAGGGATTGGTTTCCCGAATCCGATTGGAACCCCTGGCTTAGGCCGATAGTAATCCGCCTGGTGCAGCCTTGTGCACGATATCGGATCGGATCGGCGTACTGCGCATGTGCGGGAATTTTCGCCAGGGATTTCACCCGGAAGTGGCAGGAGGCGCCGACGCCGTCATAAGTAGCGATTGTTGCCGGAAAAGTTAGACGAAATCATGGCTGCGAAGAAAGAATGCACAACACGTACACCGATGCTGCTCCGTCAAACTCCTCGAGCGCCATCTTTGTATACCGCCACATAGTTTGTTGTGTTTTTATCCAGTATATCCATGCATATTTATCCATTTTAGCCATCACCTGGAAGTAGTTGGACTACAGCGCCACATAGTGTAGCGGAGCCGGCCAGGTCGCTGACCATTATCCGATTACACGAGCTTCATGTGCACTGGGATCTAAGGACAGACCACCCGCAGAGTAACGGGATCGGATTTGGAAAAATCCAATCCGATCCTACCATGTGCATGCAGTGTATGGTAAAAAAGAGCTCAAAATGGTTGAAAAAGTTGAAACCAATAAATAATATCGCGCTAATCCTACAGAAAAGAGCTCTGTACCAATTTTTTACTGTCTTAAAAATGGTTTGCCTTACCTTATGCATTCTGAGCACCCTACTTATTCACCGCGATGAGACTAGCATGCTAACTGCGCACTTTGATGCAGGCACACACACACAGCAGACTTATTTTGACCTCAAGAGCTGCTAATATAATATACAGCTTTGGAAAAAAATAAGAGACCACTGCAAAATTATCATTTTTTTCTGATTTTACTACTTATAAGTATGTGTTTGGGCAAAAGGAACATTTTTGTTTGAGTCTATAAACTACTGACAATATTATCGTTTAGCGCATTTATTTGCAGAAAATGACAAATTGTCAAAATAACAAAAAAGATACATGTTTTCAGACCTCAAACAATGCAAGAAACAAGATCAAATTCATTTTAAAACAACATAATACTAATGTTTACACTTAAGAAGAGTTCACAAATCAATATTTGGTGCAATAACCCTTATTTTTAATCACAGCTTTCATGCGTCTTGGCATACTCTCCATAAGTCTTTCACATTGTTCTTGGGTGACTTTATTCCACTCCTGGTGCAAGAACTGAAGTAGCTCAGCTTTGTGTTTGTGTTGGAATTCAACAGACGCTGGAATGGAATGGCTGTAATACATGTAGAGATGCTGATTTCAGAAAAAAATGCAGTCGTTTCTTATTTTTGCACTGGAGCTAAGGATGCACCTGTACTGATACCGGATAGTCATACTGGTATCAAATATTAGTGAAAATGTAGCAGCAACGGATACTGACTCCATGGTATTGGTATCAGGCCTTTAACTGGATGTAATAAGACTATTTACAGGGTGATTCTGGTCCAGAACATCTCATAATGTTTGAACTTTTATTCATACAGTATGAAGATGTTCAGTAGTGATTTGGAGGATACATAACAGTTACACAGTTGGATTTCTTGTGCAATCATTTCACTGTGTTTTAAGGAAATAAGGGTAATTTTCCATCCCTACACTAGTTAACTCTACATGGGTAGCAGCAAATACTGTTAAAGGGATAGTGCGTTTTTTGGGGGGGTTTTTTATGTGAATCTGTATGGCGTCCCCTTCAACAGTGTCGTCCATTAACACTGACTTACTGATGACAGCGTCGTCTGGGCCCAGTTTTGCTCCGGTTCTGTAGCTCACGAATGTAGGTCCGGTAAGTTAGCGGGAACAGTTAATAAAGCTTGTTTTTCTTCTCAAAACAACATTTGTCCAAAAAGTGATATATTTGCGTCACAAACAGTTGTCCATGAAAAATTCAGCAGCCTAATTCACATGGTGCTATTTTCTCTCGAGTCGTATCACTGCGCGCCTATTGTTTATTATTAGCCTGTTCACCTGTAAGCGGATGGATGTTTACAGGTGATCCAATCTAACTGTGTAACTGTTATGTATCCTCCAAATCACTACTGATTAACTTCATACTGTATGAATAAAAGTTCAAACATTATGAGATGTTCTGGGCCAGAATCAGCCAGTTCTGGCGCTGACGAAAGTAGGTCCGGCAAGTTAGCGGAAACAGTTAATAAAGCTTGTTTTTCTTCTCAAAACAACATTTGTCCAAAATGTGATATATTTGCGTCACAAACAGTTGTCCGTGAAAAATTCAGCAGCCTAATTCACATGGTGCTATTTTCTCTCGAGTCGTATCACTGCGCGCCTATTAGTTATTATTAGCCTGTTCACCTGTAAGCGGATGGATGTTTACAGGTGATCCAATCTAACTGTGTAACTGTTATGTATCCTCCAAATCACTACTGATCAACTTCATACTGTATGAATAAAAGTTCAAACATTACGAGATGTTCTGGGCCAGAATCAGCCGGTTCTGGCGTTGACGAAAGTAGGTCCGGCAAGTTAGCGGAAACAGTTAATAAAGCTTGTTTTTCTTCTCAAAACAATATTTGTCCAAAAAGTGATATACAGAAAACAGTTGCCTGTTCACTAGTAAACATCGCCACTTACAAGTGAACAGGCTGATAATAATAATAATAATCGTGCAGTGATACGACTCGAGAGAAAATAGCACCAATGCGAATTAGGCTGCTGAATTTTTCACGGACAACTGCTTGTGACGCAAATATATCACTTTTTGGACAAATTTTGTTTTGAGAAGAAAAACAAGCTTTATTAATTGTCCCCGTTAACTTACCGGAACTACTTTCGCGAGCTACAGAACCGGAGCAAAACTGGGCCCAGACGACGCTGTCATCGGTAAGTCATTGTTAATGGACGACACTGTTGAAGGGGACGCCATACAGATTCACATTTTTAAAAAAATGCACTATCCCTTTAAATGTTAAATGTTAAATGTTAAATTATCAATATCGGTATCTGGACTGGAAAAGCTGCATCATTGCATCCCGAACGCAAATTTTACTCAAATACATGACGAAAAATCAGGTACGTGCCCCTTAAAGTGTGTATGGTGAAATTCTTCTTCATTTTATACCTTAAATCAAACCTCTAATTGCAATTACAAGACTACAGAAATATCATACTGTTCCAACATGGTTCAGCCTTATTTACTACACCACAAACATCTGTTGTGCGATGCGTAGCTAGACGCTTTTACAAGGCTGTTTGTTTAGTTTGCCTGTGCAGTTCCTCCTGAAGGGGAACAGTTTGTGGTGTCATTAATCTTGCTCCAGTTTAAATCTCCACAATATATCAGATGGAAAAGCAGGTGTTTCGCCAAGACATTCTTCGAAATCTGCCAACAGAAACATGGCACAAAGTTTTCCAAACAAAAGCAATAACGTCGCCCCAACCAAAAGTACAGGTAATAGTTCATGTGTTAAATGTTTATAGAACCAACGCAGAATAAAATGTAAAAGCTGTGAAACACGAAACACAAATTATAAATGCATTGAATTAACTTGGCCAAACCTACCAAATACTGGCAAAATTTACTATTTCCCGTAAGAAACCGCAAACTTGCTCAGTGGCTATTTTGGTTTAAAGAAGACATACTGCCAGTATTTATCATTAATCTATAATATATGTAGGTCATTAAAGCTAAAAAGCCTCAACTAAAGCTGTATTTTTAATTTAGGTGTTTTTTGATGATGAAAAATGCTATGTGACATTTCTAATCCTACATCTATGAACAGAACAGGACTCTGATTTTTTTATGTGCAAGTACAGAGCAGTGGGTGGAGATAGGGGTCAGGTGAAAACAGACATTTTCTGAGCATTAAAGTCTCAAAATGCAGGACAATGCAGGTTATTCAAACATCTATGAATCAATGTAGCTACAGCTTACAATAGGATAAAGGTGAGGTAACACCCTAATATGGATAAATCTACCGCTCTGGAAAAAAAAAAAAGAGACCACTGCATTTCTTTTCTGAAATCAGCATCTCTACATGTATTACAGCCATTCCATTCCAGCGTCTGTTGAATTCCAACACAAACACAACGCTGAGCTACTTCAGTTCTTGCACCAGGAGTGGAATAAAGTCGCCCAAGAACAATGTGAAAGACTTGTGGAGAGCATGCCAAGACACATGAAAGCTGTGATTAAAAATAAGGCTTATTGGACCAAATATTGATTTCTGAACTCTTCTTAAGTGTAAACATTAGTATTATGTTGTTTTAAAATGAATTTGATCTTGTTTCTTTGCATTGTTTGAGGTCTGAAAACATGTATCTTTTTTGTTATTTTGACCATTTGTCATTTTCTGCAAATAAATGCTCTAAATCAGGGGTGCTCAACCTTTTTTGAACCGAGATCTATTTTTGAGGTTGGTGGTGTGCCGAGATCTACCAAGAGGGGGGGTCTGTTAGACATGGCAATTATGGGCTATGAGTGAGATTATTTTTAAAGTCGCATAGGGGTGAAAAAAATCGGATTTGGGTCACTTCAGGCTGCAGTGTGAACGTAGCCCAAGATATGTGGTCCTAAAACAGATACATACCCGATCTTTTGGCATGCGACTTCAGTCTGAACGGCCAGGTCGCGTTCATCCGACCTGGGCGTGTTTCCTCCAGCGAGAGTGGTACAAGTAGGCGCTCACAAATGTACACAAACATTCTTCTCGTCATGCAAAAATAGTATATAAACTCTGTATCAGTGAAGCGGCGAAGCACGTAGCAATCCCACCACTCTTGGCTGCGACTCTGCACCAACACGTTCATTTCTACGGACGTTGCTGCCACTGCCCTACAAAACGCTGTGGCCAAAAACCTTGTCCTTCTTGTTCTCTTTCTCCTCTTTAAAACAAATAAGCTGTACATGTTTTGGCTCCGGTACGACAGCAACTTTAGGCGACTTCCGTAAACATTGAGCATGCACACTGCACGTGACGTCGTCGTGTCCTCCAATGCGCATGCGGGACACTTTTGGGGCGTTTAACATTCACACTGGAGATCACATACAAGTCGCATTTAATTGGAAATGTGAACGACCTCTCAAAAAAATCGGATTTAACAAAAAAAAACGGAATTGAGCATTAAGCCCTGCAGTCTGAACATATCCATAGACACGCATTACTCGCGATTGACTGGTAGGCCGTGATCGACTGGTTGGGCACCCCTGCTCTAAATGATAATATTTTTATTTGGAATTTGGGGGAAATGTTGTCAGTAGTTTATAGACTCAAAAAAAATTTTCCTTTTGCCCAAGCACATACCTATAAGTAGTAAAATCAGAAAAACTGATAATTTTGCAGTGGTCTCTTATTAGCCTGGGAATTCCCAGGCCGCTTCCGTTCGTTTCGAACTGGAAGGCGGCCTGGAAACTCGTCCAAGCGAGAGTCCCAGATTTAGGGCCCCAATCAGAGAGCGGGGGAGGGGTGGAAAGACGGTGACGCGTACTACATGACAAACGGAAGCTTGTAGTTTGAACTGACAACTGACATGATTGGCTATGGACTTACGTACACGCTCAATGATAGACATTCATAACGCCCAATAAACGGCCGTTGGCAATCGCTAACCACACCTCCGCTACGGGATTTTTCGAAGCGAGTTTCCAGACCCATATCTCACTTGTGATATGGTCAGGTGTTAACCAGACTAGTCTCTTATTGTTTTCCAGAGCTGTATTTGAGGATGTAGTGTAGCGAACGCCTGTATCATCTTTATAAAAGGGTGGGTTTAGTTAAAGATTCTATATTACACAAAATTGATTCTTATGACATTTAAGCAATGTTATAATGTTGTTACCTCCTCTTAAAAATACCTGGAGTTGTGTTCTGTTTCATTCTCGTTTCATCATGTTTAAGTAACCCTTTATCATTAGTCTGTCTGCATCTCCAAAGCTCAGAACGCTCCGTCATGATGGTATAACTTTCAGGTAAATAGCTACTTTTTAGCTTTTATTCAGTAGAAATTGGCAATTTCATAGATGAAATTATCCAGATGATTCTAGTGAAGGTGTATGGAGTTTAAAAAAACATTGGAGCACAGCCATCGCCACCTGGATCTGAGTTGGTTGTCTGAGGAGACCGGGGAGATGGCGAAGCGGTAGCAGCGCTGTCCATCGGCGAATTGCATGGCTTCATCGGGTCCTGGTGCGCGCCTTGATGCGGCTGATAATGCCGCCGATAAACAGTGCGCCAATCGACTGCGTACTGTAGTCTCTTCCTTGATTAGGAGCAGGACGCATGAAAAACGCACAAAACAACGTCAACCACCAACTTTATTACGACCCAACCCAGCGATAATCAAAAACCGTGAATGGATTCAATAATTCGAAAATTGTCAGGGATCCTAAAGCAAAACCTAAAGGCAGACATTTAAACATTTAAAAGAATAGTTTTGTTTTGTTTTTTTAATGTGAATCTGTATGGCGTCCCCTTCAGCATTGTCGTGCATTAACACTGACTTACCCCTGACAGTGTCCTCTGAGCCGAGTTCTGCCCCGGTTCTGGCGCTGACGAAAGTAGTATTTTCTCTCGCCTATTATTATTATCAGCCTGTTCACTTGTAAGTGGCGATGTTTACAAGTGAACAGGCAACTGTTTTCAGATGCAAATATATCACTTTTTGGACAAATACTGTTTTGAGAAGAAAATCAAGCTTTATTAACTGTCCCCGCTAACTTGCCTGACCTACTTTCATCAGCACCAAAACCGGCTGATTCTGGCCCAGAACATCTCATAATGTTTGAACTTTTATTCATACAGTATGAAGCTGTTCAGTAGTGATTTGGAGGATACATAACAGTTACACAGTTGGATTTCTTGTGTAATAATTTAACTGTGTTTCAAGGAAATAAGGGCAATTTTCCATCCCTACACTAGTTAACTCTACATGGGTAGCAGCAAATACTGTTAAATGTTAAATGTTAAATGTTAAAGTATCAATATCGGTATCTGGACTGGAAAAGCTGCATCATTGCATCCCGAACACAAATTTTACTCAAATACATGGAAAAAATCAGGTACTGTACGTGCCCCTTAAAGTGTGTATGGTGAAATTCTTCTTCATTTTATACCTTAAATCAAACCTCTAATTGCAATTACAAGACTACAGAAATATCATACTGTTCCAACATGGTTCAGCCTTATTTACTACACCACAAACATCTGTTGTGCGATGCGTAGCTAGACGCTTTTACAAGGCTGTTTGTTTAGTTTGCCTGTACATTAACACTGACTTACCCCTGAGCCGAGTTCTGCCCCGGTTCTGGCGCTGACGAAAGTAGTATTTTCTCTCGAGTCGTATCACTGCGCGCCTATTATTATTATTATTAGCCTGTTCACTTGTAAGTAGCGATGTTTACAAGTATATATGTCACTTTTTGGACAAATATTGTTTTGAGAAGAAAAACAAGCTTTATTAACTGTCCCCGCTAACTTGCCGGATCTACTTTCGTCAGCTCCAGAACCGGGGCAGAACTCGGCTCAGAGGACACTGTCAGGGGTAAGTCAGTGTTAATGTACAGGCAAACTAAACAAACAGCCTTGTAAAAGCGTCTAGCTACGCATCGCACAACAGATGTTTGTGGTGTAGTAAATAAGGCTGAACCATGTTGGAACAGTATGATATTTCTGTAGTCTTGTAATTGCAATTAGAGGTTTGATTTAAGGTATAAAATGAAGAAGAATTTCACCATACACACTTTAAGGGGCACGTACCTGATTTTTCGCCATGTATTTGAGTAAAATTTGTGTTCAGGATGCAATGATGCGGCTTTTTCTGTCCAGATACCGATATTGATACTTTAACATTTAACATTTAACAGTATTTGCCACTACCCATGTAGAGTTAACTAGTGTAGGGATGGAAAATTGCCCTTATTTCCTTGAAACACAGTTAAATTATTGCACAAGAAATCCAACTGTGTAACTGTTATGCATCCTCCAAATCACTACTGAACAGCTTCATACTGTATGAATAAAAGTTCAAACATTATGAGATGTTCTGGGCCAAAATCAGCCGGTTCTGGCGCTGACGAAAGTACATCCGGCAAGTTAGCGGGGACAGTTAATAAAGCTTGTTTTTCTCCTGAAAAAAATATTTGTCCAAAAAGTGATATATTTGCATCAGAAAACAGTTGCCTGTTCACTTGTAACAGGCTAATAATAATAATAATAGGCGCGCAGTGATACGACTCGAGAGAAAATAGCACCGAGCGATTTAGACTTCTGACTTTTTCGTGTGCAACTGTTTTCCTGATGCAAATATATCACTTTTTGGACAAATATTGTTTTGAGAAGAAAAACAAGCTTTATTAACTGTCCCCGCTAACTTGCCGGACCTACTTTCGCCACTGCCAGAACCGGGGCAGAACTCGGCTCAGAGGTCACTGTCAGGGGTAAGTCAGTGTTAATGCACCACACTGCTGAAGGGGACGCCGTACAGATTCACATTTAAAAAAAAAAAAAAAACTATCCCTTTAAGAGTATAATGTCTGAAACAGAACAAATCCAACGCATTAGTCAACTCAAACCTGGACTTCCTCTGCTTGTCAGAGATTTGGCTCTGTAGAAATGCTCCTTCTGCAGCACTTAACATCCCAGGCTATAACATGTTTAGGAAAGACAGAAAAGGGGCCAAGGGTGGGGGTGTTATGATTTACATAAAAGACAATATTCAATGTCATGAAATCCAATGTCTGCGTGATCATGAATTGGAATGCCTAGGTTTAGATGTTAAATTATCTCCCCAAATGGCAATCTCAATTTTTGTTATGTACCGCCCCCCTTCAGCAGACAGAATGTTACATAAACAAAGAGACTTCAACATAAATTGTACCTTTTATAAAACATCTTAAGAATAGCAGACAAATTTGATCTTACACCAATGATCAAGGGCCCCGAAGAATCACAGCGTCAAGCAGTACCCAGATTGATTTAATATCTACAACCCAACGTGAGAGGATAATTAAAACCTAAAACATGCTAGCTGGTCTCTCTGACCACAATTTGATCCTGATGGCCAGAAAGCTTACAGAAAAAGATTCCAGTCTCCCATCAAAGACAATGAATGCTTCAGAATACCTAAAAACACACAAGAAGCATTTAAAAAAGCAGTATAACAAATTGATTGGGAACAGTTACTGTTGGCGAGTTGTGACTGGAATAGTGAGATGTTCTCAACAGCAACTGAGAACTTAATAAAAAACTTCAGCTGCAAAATCAGCCACAAACACAATAAAAAATGTATCTCCGTGTTTGAACTCAAACGTTTTTAAACTAATGAAGGAGAGGTATCTTGCACTAAAGAATGCAAATAAAAGTAAATCAACAAGCGCTCGAAAACTATTTACAACTTTAAGAAATAAAGTAGCGAGAGCCTTAAGGAAAGCAAAACCAGGTTTTTTCTTGACTATAATTTAGAAAAGGAAATTCTAAAGCAATCTGGCAACATTTGAAAAAAACTTGTAGGATATGACTCAAAAACAAAAAATGGCAGATGTCGTCAACATTTTTTTTCTTTGTATCCATGTCCTTTATTGCCCATTCTTCCCCATTCAACAATATATAGACCTTCAGAAAAAAAAGAAGTTTACCGGACATTTGTTTGACTTTCTGATTATTCCTTTATGATGATGACGCTGTAGAAGCTGTAGACGCTGTAGACGCTGTAGAAGCGAAACGCGTTGTTCGCTCTCACCTAATAAAGGAATAATCGGAAAGTCAAACAAATGTGCGGTTAACTTTTTTTTTCTCGAATTATTCAATGTTCCTGCTGTTACCAGCACCTGGAAGCTGTGCGTGGAGTTTTGAACTTTTGAATATACAGATCTTCCCCATATTCCAGAGTCATCCTTCAAGATAGACACCGTTAGTGAAACCCAGGTTGCACAGACAATTAAATTACTTGAACAATCCAGCACTAAGGATATATTTGGCATGGATACATACACTGAAAGACCTCATCCAAACTCTGACTGGTCCAATAACAAAAAATTTCAATCATTCCATCACTGAGACTGTATCCTAATGTGTGGAAAGCAGCAGCTGTAACTCCTATCTACCTGCTGCTCAACAAATAATCACACATCTTAACACTAGTTCGTTTACACGTCACCGTAGGCAATTTGGTTTCCAAGCTCAACATTCCAGAGACTGCCAGCTGTTATCTAACTGAAAACAACAAACATGTGGCGGACAAAGGTGGAGTTGGTGGAGCTGTGTTCTTGGACTTGAAGAAAGTATTTGATACTGTCAATCACAAAATGTTATGAAGAAAAACACCTTTAACTTTTCACCCGAAGCAATAAAATGGCTAGAATCATATCTAACGAACCGATCAGTCAGTTAAAGGTCTCATGGCATGAAATTATCACTTTCTGAGGTTTTTGAACGTTAATGTGAGTTCCCCTACCCTGTTTAGGGCCCCCCCCCGCATGGTTAAAAGTTCCGAAATGTCTAAACTGAGCATTTACGATCCTTTTCTGCGTTACAAAAAGGATTGTAGGATTCGTGGCGCATAGGTGGATGGTGGCTATTGCGCTTCCTGTTTTACCTACGGCAGACCTCGAGGGTCACCCGGGCGCGCCGTAACGCGGACAGCTCGCGTACCCGCGCACGAACACGTGAAGCGCACCCGGCGCTACTGTATAAATAAAACGCGGCCCCGTTCACTGTTTTTTTTTATCTTTCCGCATGAGAGCGCACATTCCCGATCGTGTACCATGACAATCTACACATCAAATGAAACCTTACAGTCTCCTCTTTTTGACTATGCAATTAATTTCCCGGAACAAAAATCACTCCCCGAGCACATGGGGCTTTTATACGGAAAAGCACAAAACGAGGTTTGTTACTTAGCTTACCTTTGAAGGCTCTGGACAGGTCAAACTCAGTATTTCACCATAAACTTGGTCTCAATCTGTCCGTAAGGATCCAGCGAATAAAGTCCAGTAAAACAATTTAGTCCAAAACAAGTGTTAGCTCCATTACAACGTGTGATCCGGCAACATGCTTGTCGTTGTTCATCCAAACGCGTACTATCTCATTGTGTGAAACCCACGAGCCCTTGCCGAAGGCGGAGCCCAAATGTCCTTCTGCGGCTCTCGTAATCAAAATGGCTGCCTCTATATGGGGAAGATCCCCCTTTTATGCGACTATATCTAAGTCCAACAGAATATTTTGATTTCATGATGGAAGTGAAAAGGCTTGGAAAACACTGTATTTTTGAATGGGTATCTTCAATTTCGGTAATTAATGGGTAAAAAACTTACACACTGTCCCTTTAACCTCAACATCAGCAAAACAGTCGCTATGTTCTTCTCCAAATCCACCATGACAAACATACCTGCATACCTTCAAACTGTGTCAGGAATCAAATACCTCAGTATAACAACAGACTCAAAACTCACATTCAAGTATCAAATAAAAAGTATTCACTCGTGTGAGATTTAATATGTCAAACTTCTGGTACATCAGATCCCACCTTTCTCTGCAGGCTGCAAAAATATTTACGCTTTCAGTGGTCCTATCACGCATCACTTATTGTTTAACAACTTGGTCTCAAGCAAACAAACCCACAGAATCACTATACAAACAGACAATAAAAATATTGGACAAAAAGCCCATGAGATATCACCACTGCAATATTCTACAAAAGCACAACCTGTTAAGTTTCATCAAGTATTCAAACCTCCAAAGTTCAAAGTCAGATTTATTGTCGAAAACCATATGTACAGGTTGCACACACAGGATTTGAAATTGCAGCAAAACCTCTGTCTCATTTATAAAATCATCCATGGCCAGTCATCTCCTCCCCTGCCTCGGTTTATCAGGATCATAACCACCACACAGCGATTCATTCGAGGGTCAGCCCGAGGAGACGCCGTCGTTCCCCTCATGAAAAGTGCGTTCAAGATTCAAGATTCAAGATTGTTTATTTGTCATATGCAGAATCAACACAGGGTCAACAATGCAATGAAATGTTTAGGATCAGAGGAACCGTTGACTCGCAAAGATAGTCAGAAGTACTAATAACATGCAATAAGAGCACATGGTAAAAAAGTGTTGCAAAAGAGCAGGGGAAGAAGTAAACAATATAATAAAAATATGTAATAAAATGTAATAAAAATACAAAGTACAATGTACAAAGGTGCAGGTAGGATTAAATAAGATGTAAGTAGAGTATTTTCACAGATTGCACATAATATGGTGTGGTATAAGTATTGCACATAGGTTATTGCACAGATTATTGCACAGGTAACAGTAGTTTACAGTGAGGTAGTGACAAACATGATACATTCATACAGAGCAGCAGCAGTAAACATATTCTGCATAATGAAAAGTAGTTTAGTGCAGTATTATTGAGAGTTCAGTATTATTTAGAGTATTACCCAGAGTTCAGTAGTCTGACAGCTTGGGGGTAATAGCTGTCTTTGAGTGTTTTTGTGCGTGCTGACAGGCTCCTGTATCGTCTACCAGAGGGTAGCAGACGGAAGAGTCCTTGTGCCGGATGAGTATGGTTCCATCACAGCTGCTCAGGAGTGGAGCCCTGGGAGCGTTAGATCTAACATCATACAGTCTACTCAAAAAACATGCTCACAACTCGCTAAGAACTCATCAAACCTGCGATCATAGTGCCACCCTCACTACCCGAGTGTGTGCTCTAGTGTGCGTGTTATTTACCCGAGTGCGTGCTCTAGTGTGTGTGTTATTTACCCGAGTGTGTGCTCTAGTGTGTTTGTTATTTACCCGAGTGTGTGCTCTAGTGTGTTTGTTATTTACCCGAGTGTGTGCTCTAGTGTGTTTGTTATTTACCCGAGTGTGTGCTCTAGTGTGTTTGTTATTTACCCGAGTGTGTGTTCTAGTGTGTGTGTTATTTACCCGAGTGTGCGCTCTAGTGTGTGTGTTATTTACCCGAGTGTGCGCTCTAGTGTGTGTGTTATTTACCCGAGTGTGCGCTCTAGTGTGTGTGTTATTTACCCGAGTGTGCGCTCTAGTGTGTGTGTTATTTACCCGAGTGTGCGCTCTAGTGTGTGTGTTATTTACCCGAGTGTGCGCTCTAGTGTGCGTGTTATTTACCCGAGTGCGTGCTCTAGTGTGTGTGTGTTATTTACCTGAGTGTGTGCTCTAGTGTGTGTGTTATTTACCCGAGTGTGCGCTCTAGTGTGTGTGTTATTTACCCGAGTGTGCGCTCTAGTGTGTGTGTTATTTACCCAAGTTTGCGCTCTAGTGTGTGTGTGTTATTTACCTGAGTGTGTGCTCTAGTGTGTGTGTTATTTACCCGAGTGCGTGCTCTAGTGTGTGTGTTATTTACCTGAGTGTGTGCTCTAGTGTGTGTGTTATTTACCTGAGTGTGTGCTCTAGTGTGTGTGTTATTTACCCGAGTGTGTGCTCTAGTGTGTGTGTTATTTACCCGAGTGTGCGCTCTAGTGTGTGTGTTATTTCTCATTGTGTACATTGTGGTTATGGTTGTTAGTGTTTGCTCGTGGTTGTCTTTGTATTCCCATTGCATTTTAAGTGAACTGTTACGTACAATTGCTTTTTTTTTTTAAATAAATTCTTACTGTTGTGGTTTCAGGGTGACCACATTTACCATCGGTGCAGGGACTACAGATGAAAAACAGCCTCTCTTTACAGAAATGTTGATTAATGTACACTGTCCCTGCTAGATTTAAAAAAAAAAAAAAAAAGAAAGAAATCAGCCTAAATATGAAGGGTTTGTGTGTTAAACATTTGTGAATGAAACAAAACACAACACCGGGTCTGTTTGTGATGAGGAAACGTTATAACACAGATCAGAAAACAGCGTAATACAGACCCTTTCATTTTTCATTCACTTCCCATCGTGCACTGTGCTAGTTTATCTTGTTCACATAAATAACTGGAGTTTACACAATGTTACTCCACGCATAATCAGAACATTACTGCGTTGATGTAATACCAGAATCTCAACATGGCAGATTAATTGCTACCTTCTCCAGTAATAAAATCTTGGCTTGAATTTTCCTCTCCCTAAAGACCGCTGAACCCGAGTGAGTAAATCCACACCGAACACCTGTTGTCATTAGCTACGCGCTGTACGCTACATACTTTTAGCTCAGAGGATACTATTTTTAGCATTCGCGCTCAACATACGTTTTTCTACAGTATCCTGGAGCCATGCACATGTGTTTGGAGTTAGGGCCAAGACTTATGAAGTTGTTTTTATGGCAGTGCTAATCCTTGTTAGACGTGGCAATTTCATTTTTTTGTCTTTAAAGGTGTAACTTTTCTGGTTAGGGGTGCGCTACAGACTTGTTTCCATGGAGATATTACTGCTTTGCCTTTACAACAGGTACATTTATCACGTTTCGAATGAGCTGCAGTGCTGTTCTACTTCTTTAAAGGTGCATTGTGTAACTTTTTAAAGTTCAAGTTCAAAGGTTCAAAGTCAGTTTTATTGACAAAAACCATATGTACAGGTTGCACACACAGGATTTGAAATTGCAGCGCCCCCTAGGCCCACAGTGAACATAAAACATCTGATAAACAAGACAATAAATGCAATGACTAAAACATCACATACAGTATACCCAACTTGTATATAATACAAATAGGTAAAACACACAATGTGTAGTGTAATAAAGCTCAAATGGTGTAATTTATGCAGCAGTGTCATTTAAGCAGCAGTGTCAGTGTAATTTAAGCAGCAGTGGCATTTAAGTGTCAGTGCCCTTTAAGCAGCAGTATCAGTGTCATTTAAGCAGCAGTACCAGTGTCATTTAAGCAGCAGTGTCAGTGTCCTTTAAGCAGCAGTATCAGTGTCATTTAAGCAGCAGTGTCAGTGTCATTTAAGGTCGTTTTCACACCTGCCTTGTTTGGTTCGTTTAAAATGAACGTTCGTTTGCTCCTTTGATTCAGACCTTTTGGGCTGGTGTGAATAAATCTCGATCCGGAGCAAACAAGCGAACCGAGACCACCTAAAAAGCTCGGTCTCGGCACGGTTCCATTCGAATCCTGGTGCAGTTCGTTTGAGGTGAGAATGCAGACCGGACTCGATCTGACACAAGTTGGCTTTTTGTCCTTAACGAGCTCCCGTCGTATGTCGAGCATTATGGGAAACCGAGGCTGACGAAATGAAACTAAACTAAACTAAACGAGGCTTACTTACGTTTTGCGTTGATGCACGCACATGAGCGCTGTCCTCCGTAGCCGTCTTGCCCTGTGTCTTCGTCGTTTGGAAATTGATTGTAAAATAGTGTAAACCTCACGATGCTGCTCAAACATTTGTGCGAACTGTAAAAACTGAGCAAACCATATCGCTAAGGCTAGATTGAAAACAGCACGTAACACCATGATTCTCCTCCTTCCGTGTTTGGACACGACGTTTTGATACGGCTCATTTCTGTCCAATGGCTGAACGACCTCAGCACACGTGATTTTGTTTATAGATGTTGGTCCACTTACAAAGTGCAGTGTGAAAGCAAACCGCACCAAAATAAAAAAAATTAAAAAATTAAAAATTTGCTCCAGACCAAAGCAAGTGAACTATCGGACTTTCCTGGTGTTAAAACTGCCTTAGTATCATTTAAGCAGCAGTGTCATTCGGGGAGGGAGGGCAGGGAGAGAGTTGAGCATCCTGACAGCCTGGTGGATGAAGCTGTCTTTCAGTCTGCTGGTCTTGGCCCTGAGGCTCCTCAGTCTCCTTCCTGATGGCAGCAGACTGAAGAGGCAGTTGGATGGGTGGGTGGGATCACCCAGAGGGCTTTGCGGGTGAGGCGGGTGCAGTAGATGTCCTGCAGGGAGGGAAGAGAGACACCCACGATTCTCTCAGCTGCTCTCACTACTCGGTGTAGCTTTTTCCAGCAGGACACGGTGCAGGTGTCATTCCACACAGTGATGCGGCTGGTGAGGATGCTCTCTATGGCACCTCTGTAACTTTTCTGGTATTGTGCTTCCATGGAGATATTATTGCTTTTGCCTGAAAAGTTTCACAATATGGTGTTAAACTCATCCATATTGCATATATTCAATTATTGGTGTAGCTTTGTAGCTCATAAATGCTACAAAAAACATGCATTTCTACAGTGAGGGAGCTTGCCTCTCCACAGATCAGACCCGTAACTTGGCCTGGAGGCATCATGGGCTTGTCACTGACTATTTTGAACAATGGACCTTACATGATAAAACATCATCGTGCCATCCCTTTACAAGAGGCACAGTATGTTTATCACCTTCTGAATAACTGCACTGCCCTTCCACTTCTTTAAAGGTGCATTGTGAGAGGTTATTGTTTTGTCTAGAATGTTCCATAGTATGGCATTAAACTCATCCATGTTGCATTTACTCGATTACGGGTGTTTTACTGCTCAGAAATACTACGACAAACATGCATTCCTACAGTGAGTGAGCTCGCCTCTCCACAGCACTTGACAAACCCTCTACCAGAATAGTTACACAATGCACCTTTAAAGAAGTGGAATGGCGGTGAGGTTAATTCAGAAAGTGATAAATTGTTGTAAAGAGAGGGTGTGTAGATGATGTTTTATGACGTAAGGTCCATTATTCAAACAGTCAGTGGCCAACGGTAGGACCATCATACAGCTCTGGAAAAAAATAAGAGACCACTGCAAAATTGTCAGTTTTTGTGATTTTACTACTTGTAGGTATGTGTTTGAGTCTATAAACTACTGACATTTCCCCCAAATTCCAAATAAAATACTATCGTTTAGAGCATTTATTTGCAGAAAATGACAAATGGTCAAAATAACAAAAAAGATACATGTTTTCAGACCTCAAACAATGCAAAGAAACCAGATCAAATTTATTTTAAAACAACATAATACTAATGTTTACACTTAAGAAGAGTTCAGAAATCAATATTTGGTGCAATAACCCTTATTTTTAATCACAGCTTTCATGCGTCTTGGCATGCTCTCCACAAGTCTTTCACATTGTTCTTGGGTGACTTTATTCCACTCCTGGTGCAAGAACTGAAGTAGCTCAGCTTTGTGTTTGTGTTGGAATTCAACAGACGCTGGAATGGAATGGCTGTAATACATGTAGAGATGCTGATTTCAGAAAAAAAAATGCAGTGGTCTCTTAGTTTTTTCCAGAAGCATTTTGTGGCTTCTTCAGAACACAAACAGAGTCAACGTTAAAGGGCCCATATTATGTTATTTTCGATGTGTTATAATGTTTCCTCATCACAAACAGACCTGGAGTTGTGTTTTGTTTCATTCACACATGTTTAACACAAACTCTGTATATTTAAGAGCTTCTCTCTCTCTTCACTGTGGTTTTTAACTCCACAGACTTTCACTAGAATCATTTGGACAATTTCAGCCACAGAATTGCACATATCTGCGGAACTAAACGTAAAATGTAGCTGTTAACTTGAAAATGGCCACTTCATGACATCACAAGATGGGCTAGACTAGAGCATTTTGATCTTGGGAGATATTGACAGCCTAATAATAAAGAGTTACTCAAACATGTGAGAATGAAACAAAACACAACTTCAGGTGTGTTTTTGAGGAGGTAACACAGCTCAAAGCTCATTTTGTTTTGTGGAAGAAGTGCTCAGTTTTGTTACTTAGCTAAAAGTACAGATACTGGAATAAAAAAAACACTCAAGCAAAAGTTAAAGTATCAAATGAAAAATCTGTTTCAGTAAAAGTAACTGTTTAACAAGTAAAAGGTAAAAGTACTTCATGCAGATCTGTTTTGTAGCAGGTTTTATTTGTATATTTTTGTTTGCTCAGACTGAGAATGTGTTAAAAAAAATAACCCCTCAGCCTTTTCAGCAGGTAAAACACTTATTTTTCAGTCCTGTCTAAAAATGTACAGATACTTTCTCTCAAGTAGCGAATTAAAAGTAAAATCTATCCACTTAAAACTGTACGTAAAACAAATACCAACAAATATCCTCCTGGGACCTGAAGAAAAAAAGTGTATCTAAATTACAGTGAACCCTCGCTCTGTCGCGGTTCACTGTTCGCGGCCTCGCTGTTTCGCGGATTTTTTTTTCAATTTATTTTTATTTTTTTTCAATTTTTTTTATAGTGTAACTTTTTTTTACAGTGTAACATTGTGTCCTGCGTCCTGATTGGCTAAGAGACTAGACCAGGACTAAACCAGGTCTAAACCAGGACTAAACCAGGTCTAAACCTGGACTAAACCAGGTCTAGACCTGGACTAAACCAGGTCTAGACCTGGATTAAACCAGGTCTAGACCAGGGATGGTCACGCAGGGTGGTAGGGACAGAGTCTCTGATGTCCTTCACGAGAGCGCTTGGGTGACAGGAGGTGTGGCCTTTGTTTACTTGCACGAGCCGGACCATGGAAGAGCCAAGAATCAACAGGGACGGGCCTGGCGCGGCGTCCGGGGGAGCTGCAGCGGGGGGAGCCGCATTCGAGGGAGCCGCAGCGGGGGAGGACACTCGCACGTAGAGAGGAGACAGTGGGTCCCCCCATCCCTCATGCCTAGCGGACGAACCCGACCCCGTCCTAGAGAGCTGTGGAGTATTGGCGAGCCATGCCCCGAACTCCGGGGCGGTCTGATTTTGGAGCCGGGGTGAAATGCAACCAACCCTTGTGAGCGCAGGTTAGTGGGGGAAAATCCTCATGGTAGAGCTGATCGGGGCTTTAGACCTAGCCCCTCGCTGAAGTGTTCGTACCTGGTCGGGTGGTGAGGGCTGGTGCTCAGAGGCGTCTGTTAGCGGTTCGGCACTGTGAGTCTGAGTCTGAGTCTTGCCAAAAATGATATCCAGGTTGCTTTCCACTCAACTTTCGCACATGGCATGGATATGTTGTTCCAAAACAAACACACGTGTCCGTGTGCACGTGTCAGCGCGCGGACACGTGTCCACGTGCCCCCCCCCCCTCCCGCTTCACTATTAACTCTTTCTCTACCAGCCTGTTTTCAAAATCTAAGCCCCTGTCTACCAGAGATTCAGAGCATTTTCACTGATTTTTCAAGACTCACAGAATACTGAGTTCTTTCACTATATAAACGTAGCACACATCAAAATAGTGTTGACTCTCATCTTTCACCTGGAAAAAAAATTATGTTTCTAACCTTTTCGGTTCTCAAGTAATTGATAGTAGAACATAGCAAAGTTTCAGCAAAAACACTGTTTTTTGACAACAAATTTGAGAAAATGACCTTTTTGTGAAAGGAGGTATTACAAGCAGATAAGTGACTTTGACATCAATACTTATTGATTTAGTGACACCTCAAACATCTAAAATAACAGAGAAAGATTTTTGATTGCAATTTTTTTTTTTTTAATTTACAAATATAAGAAATAACTATATACAAATTGACAAAGAGAACAATCTTGAGAGAATAACAACAGTTACAATAACAACAGAACAATGTGTGCACGCGCGTGAACAATGTGTGCATGTGCGTGAACAATGTGTGCACGTGCGTGAACAATGTGTGCACGTGCATGTATGCGTGTGTGTGTGTGTGTGCGCGCGTGTGTGTGTGTTGTTGGCCTTCAGGGAGAGCGGCAAAGTACTGGCGAGCATAAAGGTTTGTCTGCTCAGTAATGTGTGCCAGCAGCTCATTCGTGATGAGGAGCTCAAAGAAGTCTGCTGGCACGTCAGACTTCAGCTCCGCTGCAGCGCTCCGGAGTCCAGGGGTGGCCGTGAAGGGAATCATGTTGGGTTCCCAACATTTTTGTTGCCACTCCACACTTTGTGTGGCAGATGCACCACCTGTAAAATGACAGAAATGTACAACATTACCTAATGTAATTTTTTTGTATTGCTGCAAAGTAATGGGGAGAATATATTTTTTTTTTTACCTTTCTTCTCCGCTTTGCGAGCAGAGGTCCCCACCCCTGCTCGCAAAGTAGGTCCTCTGCTGGATGAAGGCTCTGTAAATGGGAAATTCCTTCACATCAATAGTGGCATTTTACATATACAATTTTACATATACACACACACATACCCAAGCATAAACCTTTACATACACACACACACACGCATAAACCTTTATACACATAGCTACGCACGCACGCGCACACACGCGCACGCACGCGCACGCACGCACAGACACGCACACACACACACGCACGCCTGCATTCATTCACACAGTAGCTCCCGGACATTTGGACAAGAGGGAAAAAGTGCATGCAGGCAGGGAGGGGATAAAGTAAGTTCATTCATTGATTCACCACACAGCACGTAAACTTAGTTCTTACCCATCTCTTCCTCTGGAGAGGGGGATCTGCTTCTCCCAGAGGATCCCGACGGCAGCCGCTCATCGGGCGGGTCGAGGTCTGGCTCGCTGGACTCAAATTCGCTGTCCTCCGGGTCTGAGACCCGAATAGACATGCCCCCTGCCTCGGACAGACGAGATCTCTTTCTTGCCGTCCTTGCCTGATCCGGCGTGTCTCCGCGGTCCTGTGGTCCGGGACCTTGGGTCCCAAGACCACTCCGACCGCTCGGATCACTCCGTAAAAAACGATCGATAGTTAGCTGCCGCTAGGCAGCTAACGCCATATTGCTCCACTACTCAGTACACACGGTGAGCGCTTCTGGGCTCTCCGCCCCCGATCGCCAAACTAACACACACACGATCACCACCTACGGGTTGGATGTGTGAATTACATCTTGAACTATGAATTACAAGTTGCTCCCGGACGTATCCTAGCAACCCCCGCTGAAAAACGGCTCTGACGTCAATCGACGTCTCGGTAGACTACGTCTGGAATCGCTCTGACGTCAAACGACGTCTCCGGTAGAGAAAGAGTTAATACATTTTGTTGTAAATCTACGAAGGTTTGAGTGTTTAAACTAGAGAGAAATGTGAGAAAATGTTAATACCAGTCTGAGAAAAGTGTATAATGTGTGTGGTGAGGCGTTTACAGCCTTAAAACATGTGTAATAATTGATAACAGGAGAAGTTCAATTTGTCAACTGGACAAAGTTTGTTTGGTTGAAAACGTCTCGCTAACGACCTCTATTCATCCCTACATCCCCCCTAGGTCGTTAGCGAGACGCCAGAGAAACAAAAGACGGAAACCAATGAGATAGTTCCGGAAAGTAGTTAGCTAGGTAGCTCCTCCCTACAGCAAGATATAAGCAAGTGTCTTACCAGTATTCTTATTAGAGCTGACGAAGCCTCTTGGATGAGCGGCGAAACGTTTTCAACCAAACAAACTTTGTCCAGTTGACAAATTGAACTTCTTCTGTTATCATGGATTCTACCTGGACGACTGAGGGACTTTTCACGCATGTGTAATAATTGTAAAATATAAAGTTGTCCTACTTCGCGGATTTCACGTATTGAGGGCTATTTCTGGAACCTATCCCCCGCGATAAATGAGGGATTACTGTATTATTATTATTATTTTTATTTTCTATTTGGAGGTAAATTAACACCTTAGAATTTATATATTGTTCATTTTATTTTTATTCATAATGTTGTAACATGTCCTCTGTAATGGACATGTGTTAAATCCATGTGAAGTTAAAGAAAAACTTTTTTTACAATTTGAGCCTTATTTTGGGAATAAAACAAGTTGTTTTACTCACCCATAGCACTTTGGTGTCATATGGAGCACTTCCAGAGATGTTTTAGATTTGCGTTAGCCTAGCGCGACTTCTAGCCTTAGCTCGGGGCATATAATATATTCCCCGAGCATGTAATATGCCCCGTGCGGGCTCCAAATAACACAAACTTTAGCACTTTTCAAATCATAGAAGCTCGATGTCTTAGTCTACGATTTCATTTGAGTCAAAAGTGGCCTGTAATCCGAGATTTATCCATAGTTTACAGCTTTGCGTTTCATGTTTGGGTCCCGGGAGCTGAGAGTACACTCCGCACATGCGCACAGGCGTCCTCATCTACTCGAAACTATGGCTAAATCTCGGATTACAGGCCACTTTTGACCAAACGAAATCGTAGGCTAAGACATCCAGCTTCTATGATTTTAAAAGTGCTAAAGTTTGTGTTATTTGTAGACCACAAACATGTGACCCGAGAACTCACATTATGGAGATTGCGAATCTAAAACATCTCTGGAAGTGCTCCATATGACACCAAAGTGCTATGGGTGAGTAAAACAACTTGTTTTATTACCGAAATAAGGCTCAGATTGTAAAAAAAAAACTTTACTTTTCCTTTAACAACCTAACAAAACTTTTTTTTTTGATGACCAACATCTCTGACAAGCTTCTACAGTCGCCTCAAAAAGTGTTTAGACTCCCTTTTAATGTCTTATTTATTTACTTATTTTTTTTATACATTATGTTTTTTTATTTTTTTATTTGAGTATTTATTTACATATTTATTTATTTCTATTTTTTGTATTATTTATTTATTTATGTATTTATTTATTTATTTATTTTTTATTTATTTTTTTTATTATAGTGCAGCCATAAACTAAAGTGTATCTCAAAACACTTAAAAGACAGACTGGTTAACTCAATGTCCACTATAAAGGACACAAATTAATGGGCGGGTCTCATATAGTATTTTACTACTTTTACTTCGTTACATTCCACCACTGCGTATAGGACGTTTAACTTGTTTTCTATGAGTGGTTTTAAATATATGTTTGTACTAAAAATTAAATGCTCTTTTATTTTGACGTTTATATGTAAAGGAATGGCCATCGGGTGAAGTCCGCCGTGGCTAATCGCTCCAATCTTTCTCCACTGTTTAAATTTTTGTCAGCGGCTCAAGAAAACACTGTTGCTTAAAGATACGGCCAGCCTCTCGTAAAACTCTATGATACATTTGATTTTATTCCCAGACGCTGACCCATAAAAGACCTCATCCATTTAACACAGTGCTCTCCTCCATCTGAGTCCAACTCTCGCCATGCATCTGTCTCGCATCTACTTCTTATGTCCCCTGTGGACCAAAGCACCAAGACGGATCCCCTATTGAGACTAAATTGTACATTATACTCCCATTAAAGCCCGGTCTCATCTCAACTTATCTTCGGTGAATGATGTGCTTCGCGATTTCCTCACAACCCAACAACTGCCAGGTGGCTTACCGCTCCCCCAGCAGATCGCTTGGAAGGAAAAGATGAACAACTTTAATTTATTCAAGCGATGTCTCTAGAGGACAAAATACGACTGCCTGTCAGATTTGAAAATTTAACTGCTTTAAAAATCAAATACAGAACCACTCCGGGCTTGCACGCTACAGCTAGCCGTCCAAAAGCTAGTCAAACCCCATTAAGGAGTTCGGACCGCGCCATCCCGGCCTCTTCGGCGAACAAGATCACGAGGCAACACAAACGAGCTCACGGGGAAGCCATAACATCAGGGAGGCAGCAACAAGAGAAATGTGGTTTGAATAAACACGACTGAGGTCTTCTATTAGAGATAGTTTATGGTTATGAGGTGGATTGGAAAAGAATAAAACGGAGGAAGATTACAATGTATTTTGCGTCAATTTGAATGTGAGTGAGGCTGATGTGGAGATGGGGTAAACTTCTGGTTTTGGTTAAGAAGTAAGTGAGTTAACTGGATTCATGGAGCATAACTATTGACAGGGCATGATTACAATGCAGACTCTTAAAATTTATTTAACCTTTCATGCTTTCATGCTAATGAAATGTAGTCGCAAGTTTTTTTGTTTTTTTTTTCAGATTTATAGGCCCTTCCTCTCACAACTGACCAATATGTTAACTGGAACTGATGTGGCGTGTCTTGCCAAAGGACACAACGGAGAGTTTGGGGTGAAGATTGATTCCAGTAATACTCTGATTAGTTGGAAATTGCTTAAAGGGCCCATGCTACGCTATTTTCTGACCTTTTATAATGCAGTTTCCTCATCACAAACACACCTGGAGTTGTGTTTTGTTTCATTCACACGTTTAACGCACAAACCCTCCATTCAAACACTCTTTTTCATCTTGTGATGTCATGTGTTAATACATGAGTGAAAAACTATTAAAAATGACCTAAACAGAGAATCTTTTAGTTTACAATCTGCGCAGCCCTTGTAATTTAATTCATCTTTTTGTATTAATCTCACCTCCTTAAAAGGTCCTATATTACTCAAATTGACTCTTGAGTGAGTTTTAAGACATGTTAGATTATTACCTCATCAAAAACACAGCTGAAGTTGTTGGTTTTTTTCATTCACACATGTTTGAGTAATCCTTTATTATTAGTCAGCCTACATCTCAAAAGCTCAAAATGCTCTGTTCCAGTTTGTGATGTCATGTAGTGGTAGTTTTTAAGTTTATAAGTAAAAAAAAAATACAAACTGAGTTAACACGAGAGCTTTGACCAGAGGAGACTGGAACATACGGAGACGCAGGACCAAATTTGGCCAAATGGTGACGTCTATCAGAGGATCACAGTCATGGAACACATGACCTGCTCATGTCAGGAACTGTGGGTCCTTCTCAACCTTCAAGAACACTGAAACATTGGTTGAAAAATAATCAAACACGCTCTCACAGGTAGATGTTCTTCTTCTCTGGGCCTCTTAAACTCAGAGAATGGTCTGTTGTGGTGAACTTGCTACACTTCTGTCTCTTCTGCGTGTTCCTCTAAATGTTCTTCTGTTCTGACCTGCCTGAGGACAACGGATGTAAAGTAGCTCTTGTGCTAATTGCGGCATATTTACATTGATACTGTTTGTTGTCATGCTGATTAATATGGATTGTCCTAATTCAAATAAATTAAGGCTACGTTTATATGATGATGGTCTGAACAGAAGACGCAAAAGTGGCGTCGCGTCTTCACTTTTTATTCCGCGTTTAGACGAGCGTTTTTGGGAGGAAATCTGCATGCGTACGGTGACGCGAAAGTGTGTGGAATTCGATTGGGTATGCATGCCAGGCGGCTAGGTGGCGCTGTGATACATTATCACTATGTCCGCGCATGTGAAGAAGAAGAAGAAGAAGACATGCTTTATTTATCCCCGTAGGGAAATTATTTCTCTGCATTCAACCCATCCTTCAGGAGCAGTGGGCAGCTCATCTTTCAGTCGCCCGGGGACCCATTTCCATGATCTTATTGCTCGGCTTGGTCAGGACCTCAGCTGGAGGATTTTACCTGGAGCATGTTTTTTTGGATTGATTGGGGAAACCGGAGTGCCCGGAGGAAACCCACCCAGACACGGGGAGAACATGCAAACGAACCCGGAACCTTCTTGCTGCGAAGCATGAGCGCTACTCAGCTTCTCATCTGCGCCATGAAAAGCAAAACAAAACATGGCTATCAAAACAATATTTGTGCGGTCAAACGGAGAAGTTCAACTTTTGCTTCAGACCACGTTAGACTACAAAGCAACGAAGGCGCAACAAAGTGTGGACTGGGAGTCCTGCCAAACAAAGGCTACGTTCACACTGCAGCCTGAAGTGACCCAAATCCGATTTTTTCGCCTGTATGCGACCTGTATCTGATCTTCTAATGACAGTCTGAACGACACAGATCCGATTTTTTCAAATGGGGCCCAGGCCACTTGGATATGTGGTCCTAAAACCGATACATATCCGATCTTTTGACATGCGACTTCAGTCTGAACGGCCAGGTCGCATTCATCCGCCCTGGACGTGTTTCCTCCAGCGAGAGTGGTACAAGTAGGCGTTCACAAAGGTACACAAACGTTCTTCTCATCATGCGAAAATAGTTTATAAACTCCGTATCAGTGAAGCGGCGAAGCACGTAGCAATCCCACCACTCTTGGCTGCGACTCCGCACCCACACGTTCATTTCTACGGACTTTCCTGCCACTGCCCCGCAAAACCTCGTCCTTCTCCTTCTCCTCCTTAAAACAAATAAGCAGTACTGTAGCTGTTTTGGCTCTGGTACAAAAGCAACTTTAGGCTACTTCCGTAAACACCGAGCGTGTTCGCTCCGTGTGACGTCATCGTGTCCTCCAATGCGCCTGCGGGACACTTTTGGGGAGTTTAGCGTTCACACTGGAGATCACATACAATTTGCATCTAACTGGAAATGTGAACAGCAAAAAAATCGGAATTGAGCATTAAGCCCTGCAGTGTGAACGTAGCCAAAGTACACTGATAAATGGACCGATGTGACGTAAACGTGTACGCGACGTCAGCAGATTTGAGTTTTGCGTCTTGGGCAGTGTAGACGAAAACGCTACGGCGGAGTGTATTCAAGTTTTCCACTTTGGAGAGCGGTTTCAGATTTTTGCGTTTTTAAAGCCCCCAAAACGCCATCACCATCTACACAAAAGGCACTTCTGATAAAATATTTTGTCATTTTTACCCGTAAGCGTTCTCGTGTAAACAGGCCCTAAGAGATGGGCAGTTCTAGGGCTGAAATCATCCAAATTATTCTAGTGAAAGTATAATCACAATAGAGCACTTCTTGTATTATCGCATGGGTTCTATGTTTTTCCACACTGTATTTGTTGAAACCTGTTGTTGATTAAGACTTGGAGATGCTACAGAGTTTACACTTCAGTGACTCAAACTATACACTTACGATGACTAACTGTGAAGAGGACTGTTTATCACGTATGCCCTTTGGAAAACCATCTCCTCTCCCTGTAAAATTCAAAACACCTATTATAGAACCGCTAACGACGCATTATCCAACAAGCATTTCTTATCACATTGCCCAATTTACCCAAGATTTATATAATTACGGGAAATTTCTGATCAAATTTACGATCAGCTTGAACAAATATGGCCCATGTAACCACAGAAGTCAGTGTGGAGGAGCACGCATACCAGTTAAACCAGCGTTTTGACCCGAGGCTCTAAATCGTGTTCGTGTATTGAGATTCAATTGAGCTGTGTTCCATCACACAGAAGACAATAGGAGATCATGTTCTAATAAAACTGTTCTGGATGTTATTAAAGAGTTAAGGGTAAACATGCTACGCAGAGCTGAAAGGGACCCATAGAGCCGAGAAAACCGAATAATGTGAAAAGATAAATAATATATACGTACAGTTTGATTGGAGGTTTGTTTTGCTTTCCTTTGGAGCACGCACTTCTGTTTAGACTTGCTAAATTGTCTTATTTCATGGAGAGTAGTAATAGTCATAGAATAATAGTAATTTAACTCTCTCTAACTCAATTCTTGGGGGTCTGTCACCTGCTTGTTTCTATGGATATGTGATTTCTCTGCCTGGAATGATCCATAGTATGACTTTAAACATCTGTACTTTACATTTATTCGATTACAGGTGGTTTTATAGCTCAAAAATACCTAGAGAAACAGGCGTTATGACTCCACAGATCTGACCTGTAACTTGGCCTGGTTTGGTCTCCATGAAGATTCTAGACATCTTCACCTAGAAGCCACAGGCCACTCCTTTGAGGACAGTGAGGTACAGATCTTGGCCACAGAAAAGAACTTGTTTGAGAGGGGAGTTAAAGACACAATTTTTGTCAAGAAAGAGAATCTTTCCTTGAACAGAAATGGAGGTCTCAGACATCATTTGTCTCCCATCTATAACTCTATCCTCAAACCTAAATCAAAACAAAGAAAACAATAGGGCAGCAGGTCAGGTCCAGAGGTGTGAAAACACCCATTATTACACCCCACACTCCCATTGCAGATCTAATAGGCTTACCCAGGCATAAAAACTACAGCTCGGGGGCCATATGCGGCCCGTTAAGGTTTTTAATCCAGCCCGCCGAACTTGAAGAAATTATATTAATAAACCTTGTTAATGTTTTAAAGTTTTTATTTCCCTGCAATTCTGGCGTTTTCCAATAGCTGGCGCACTAGATACATTGACCTTTGTTGAGGTGCGGCGTTTTGCTCCTCGTTTGTGCTTTACTCTGATCTGGATCAGCCCTCCTATAAAGATGAGCGGAGCTAAGAAAAGAAAAGAAAAGTGGACAGAGAATGTTTAATAATGTGAGTGTTTAATAAGGAGTGACAAGTTAATATTTTTTCACCGAATACTTATCAGCTGCTGTATCCCTGATATGCCAAGAGACTGTAGCGGTTTTTAAAGAATATAATATCAGCAGCCGTCACTTTGCCACAAAACATGCTAACTATGCTAGCAAGCTTGTTCTACATTTTGTAAGAACAAAAGAACCTGAAGGAGAACAGAACTTTCAGTGCTTTAAAATAGTAATTGTTAGTAATTTTTTAAAAAGCTGTGTTTTATTACTTAAATTTTCTGTTTTAAGAGTCATTTCAATAAATAGCTAAATACCGTGGAACTTGAAAGATGGACATTTTGTTGTAATACTTATTTATGTGGATTACCAAAACACTAAATCCACCTGCTCCTGGTCCGGCCCTTCTGTCAAATTTTAGAGCCCTTTGTGGCCCACGACTCAAAACGTTTGCCCACCCCTGGGCTTACCTAACTAACAGAAACTGAAAACAAGTAGGTGTGGTAGTTTCAAAGTAATTTCATTGTAGTTAGCTCCTCCCTTTAGGCAGATATAAGCAGTGTCCACCAGCGTCTGACCAGAACTGAAGAAGCAGCTTGGATGAGCTGAGAAACGTATTCGACCAAATAAACTTTTGTCCAGTTGACAAATTGAATTTCCTTTTGCCATTCTAGACAAAGAAAAAAGCATTTAACTGACTCTCCACTAGAAAAGTTTCGTTCATTCACTGCAAAGTCTGTGGCGGTGAGTTACTATTATAGTCACAGTTGCCCTGGGGCAGACTCACGAAATGGCAGCTCTGGTGGGACGAATAGTGTATCATGTTTCTAAATGTAAATGATTTCAGTTGGTATGAGGAAAACGTGTTTATAGGTCTGATGTTCGGGGTACAACAGACCTACGCACACTCCCGCCATCACAGAAACACGTGCGCTAAAAGAGGTCGACGTTTCACTCTCAAAATAGCTGTTTACGTTCTGTCACTTGGATTATTATAGTGAAAAGCACCAAAGGGAAGGGAGGAAGGAGAAAAGGTGAGGTTGGATCAGAGAGAAGAGGGTAGACGACACCACACACGGGGGTAGAGGGAAGGAGGGCCTGGACATTTAGCAAATCCCGATAAAGAGACGCACTCTGGCCCTAAATCACATGCTCTTACTGTCACATTAAAATACGCTCGCCTTATCAATGAGATCTTTTAGTTCTAGTTTGTTTAAGCCTGTTTTAGCCCTACTTTAGATCTGATTTAGTAGTTCAAAACAGTTCAAAACAGCTCCTTTGTCTGTACTTCCCAAACTGTTGTCTTTCTTAAACATATCCACACAGTCTGTTGCTGAATATAACCACATGGATCCAGTCTCGTGTGTTGCCCAGCACAGCAGCAGGCCCTGTACATTTCCCCAAATCTCATATGCATTAAGTTAAGCTGCTCCATCAGTGAGCAGACGTGGCCGTGGGGGACAGACCAGTTTTATAATGAAGACCTGAACAGTGGAGAACTTTGAATGTCTGTAGTCTTCGCTTTTGTCTCCGAAAAGTAAACTAAGAACCATCTAAACAAAAACTGGAAAATGAATGACTGACACAGGATCTTTTGAAGAGAAAGTCTGAACAGAGACAAGTTTCAATTCTGTCCATATTACAATTAAAGGGCCCATATTACACTGTTTTCAGATCCATATTATTATTGTTTTCTCATCGAAAACAAACCTGGAGTTGTGTTTTCTTTCATTCACACATGTTTGAGTAATCCGTTATTATCAGTCTGTCTACATCTCCAAATTCAGCCTAAATATGCAGGGTTTGTGTGTTAAACATTTGTGAATGAAACAAAACACAGCTCCAGGAATGTTTGTGATGAAGAAACAACTTTATAACACAGATCAGAAACTAATCACAGTAATATGGGCCTTTTAATTATAGTCTGAGGTTTGAGGTTTAGTTTATTTAAAAGGGGACAGTGCAAGTTCATAAAACATGATTACACATGGTTAAAAAAGGCAAAACGAGAAATTCAGTTTGTCAGCTGGACAAAGTTTATTTGGTCAAATACATTTCACAGCTCATCCAAGCTGCTTCTTCAGAACTGAAGATGCTTGTCAAATGGACAAATAATCTTTGTGCATTTGACAAACTGAATTTCTCCTTTTGCCATGGATTCTACCTGGACAACTGAGGGATTCTACACACATGGTTAAAAAAGCCAGAATTACCCAGAAGGCGAGTTTTCATCTGTGGTCCCCTGGCCATGATGTAAAAAGGCAAAGAGCACACAACTGTGATGGAAATCTTACAATAATCATTCATATAATCAGATATATATATATGTCATGTATAAGTTGGTTTTGTGATTCCTAATGAAATGAGGTTGTTAATCATGTTCCAAAATTTAGCCTGGGCCTTAGGCCACACGATACACGTGTGGTAAATTTCCACTGGCCTCTAAACTTGTTTTTCACTTGTTATTTTGCTGCGAATGAGCCAGCCTTGGGCTGACCTGTTATTTTTGAAATGTTATGTCTTGATTACACATGTACGGGACAGATACTTCTGTCAGGGACAGAGAGGGTGTAATTGCTTTAATAAATCAACCATTTGATTCAAGACAACTTTCCAGTTTTATTGTCATAGATTAGAAATTCCACAACACAACACATATACAATATAATACAAAATACATATACACACACTTACTATACAATTAAGAATACGACATCAGAACAAAACATTTGATCACAACATCAAAACATCACAGCAGGTTTATCTTTAGTGTTGCAGCTGTAGGTGTTGATAAGCCACATTTTCAGTTTTTTTGTGACGGCCTCGTATGTTGTGAGCAGTTTAACCTCCTCAGGCACTCGCACTCCTCACTGACCAGAACAACTGACTAAAAGTGCTCCTCACTGACCAGAACGACTTACTAAAAGTGCTCCTCACTGACCAGAACAACTGACTAAAAGTGCTCCTCACTGACCAGAACAACTGACTAAAAGTGCTCCTCACTGACCAGAACGACTTACTAAAAGTGCTCCTCACTGACCAGAACAACTGACTAAAAGTGCTCCTCACTGACCAGAACGACTTACTAAAAGTGCTCCTCACTGACCAGAACAACTGACTAAAAGTGCTCCTCACTGACCAGAACAACTGACTAAAAGTGCTCCTCACTGACCAGAACGACTTACTAAAAGTGCTCCTCACTGACCAGAACAACTGACTAAAAGTGCTCCTCACTGACCAGAACGACTTACTAAAAGTGCTCCTCACTGACCAGAACAACTGACTAAAAGTGCTCCTCACTGACCAGGCCGACTCACTAAAAGTGCTCCACACTGACCAGGCCAACTTACTAAAAGTGCTCCTCACTGACCAGGCTGACTTACTAAAAGTGCTCCTCACTGACCAAGCTGACTTACTAAAAGTGCTCCTGCAGAGGAATGTATCAGTCGCCTCTGACAGAGCCTCGAGCTTTTTCTTTGGCTCTGGATCTGGAGCCAAATTATGCAGAACTTTATAAATCAATTTTAAGTCTGCAAATGTGTGAAGACTCTCCCAGTTTAAAATGTTGCATTTATGATGATAGTGCCTAGGTTTTTTATCCATAACTTAATTCCAATGTGTTATTTTTTTGCACTCTGACCAGCCTGGGACCAGCTGGTTAGATAATACGACATCCTGGATTGACAATGCCCTTTTAAGAAAATAAAATAAAAAGTAACCTGTTTTCAAATCTCTAAAGTGAACTTAGTTGGCCGGTATTACTTGGTTATTATTTCCCCTGGTTTTAAGTTCACAAACAGAAGATCAAGACACTTTTTATTTGCATTTCCTGTTTTGGTTTTGAACAGTAATGCAAAAAATGTGAAATGAGCGCAGCCTAAATCTACTGGGAAATATGAAGTAAACATAAAACTGGTCCAATAAAACTAGAATAATAATAATAAATTTAAATGAGTTTTTGAGTTCTTTGTGTACTTTTGCACAGGATAAGCAATGTCAGTAAACTCCCTGTTTTTATGGACTTTATTCTGGAAATGTTGGACTGAAACTCACCAAAACAAGCCTTTTCCTTCATCATGTCGCCAACATTGCTTTTTTTTTTATTTTAAGTTTGTTTTTTAACAGAATGCACCTGCACTGAAGCATCAAAAACCGTGTTTCTTCCCACATGATTCCATCTGATTTCCATCTCTCTTTTAATCGATTCACGCTGTACGGCCCCTCCATCCAAACTTTGCACCAAAAGCTCTTATCTTCTCCAGAGAGGCTCCATGTTGCTCTGGGTTAGAGAATAGCTCAGAATAAATATTGTTCATTTAGTTTGTATTCGGACCTAAAATAGGACGTCACATTAGTTTCAATGCACAGATGAAAAACAGGGTAGTTTAAAGACAGATGACGTTTGTTATTATTACAATTTACCAGGGGACCCTCGGTAAAATTAACCCTGTGAGAATAGGGCTTAAAACTATAAACTAGAAAGTACTTTGGACCAAACCAGGACTAAATTCTGCTTAAATCAGGACTAAACCTGGACTCGACATCTCTCAAGCCCTCACTTTGTGCCGATTCTTTTGGAACTTTTAGACCTGCTCTGGGGTTCTCAGAGTCAAGTCTCCTTTTGTACTGTCTGAAATGAGACCAGCGTGTGGTGGGTGGACCCGGGACTAAACCAGGACCAAACCAGGACTAAAACAGATCTAACCCAGCACTAAACAAGGACCAAACCAGGACTAAAACATCTAACCAAGGACTAACTCAGGTCTAACCCTGGACTAAATAGTGGCTAAACCAGGTCTAACCCAGGACTAAAACATCTCTAAAACAGATCTATCTCAGGACTAAACCAGGACTAAAACAGATCTAACCCAGCACTAAACCAGGTCTAACCCAGGACTAAACCAGGATGAAACCAGGACGAAATCAGGCCTAACCCAGGATTAACTCAGGTCTAACCCCGGACTAAATACTGGCTAAACCAGGTCTAACCCTGGACTAAAACATCTCTAAAACAGATCTATCTCAGGACTAAACCAGGACTAAACCAGGTCTAGACAAGGACCAAACCAGGATTAAAACAGATCTAACTAAGCACTAAACCAGGTCTAACCCAGGATTAAAACCAGGACTAAATCAGGCCTAACCAGGACTAACTCAGGTCAACCCCTGGACTAAATACTGCCTAAACCAGGTCTAACCCAGGAATTAAAACATCTCTAAAACAGATCTATCTCAGGATTAAATTAGGACTAAACCAGGTCTAGACAAGGACTAAACCAGGACTAAAACATATCTAACCAAGGACTAACTCAGGTCTAACCCTGGACTAAATAGTGGCTAAAGCAGGTCTAGCCCAGGACTAAAACATCTCTAAAACAGATCTATCTCAGGACTAAACCAGGACTAAAACAGATCTAACCCAGCACTAAACCAGGTCTAACCCAGGACTAAACCAGGACGAAATCAGGCCTAACCAGGACTAACTCAGGTCTAACCCTGGACTAAATACTGCCTAAACCAGGTCTAACCCAGGACTAAAACATCTCTAAAACAGATCTATCTCAGGATTAAACCAGGACTAAACCAGGTCTAGACAAGGACTAAACCAAGACTAAAACAGATCTATCCCATGATTAAACTAGGACTTAACCAGGAGTAACCCCGGACCAAACCAACCAAGGACTAGATATTTCTCAAGACCTCACATTATCCACATTCACATCCACATTGGCCTTTACGCCCTCTGGAGTTCTCAGAGTCGAGTCCCCTTCGGCACTGCCTGAACTGAGGCCAGTGTGCGGTGGGTGGATTCCAGGCATTTCGTGAGGCTGTTTTTGAAAGTGTGACTGATTCAATTTGACCGGAGGGTCCATGTTAGTGCTCTAGTCTCTGAGATGTTATCGGGTGAAATGAGGATGCTTTGGGGTGTGTATTTCAGGATTTCTCAATGGAAAAAGTCCAAAAGAATGTCGACAATTGGAATGAATACACTATGAATGTACAGAATACTCACGACTGCTAACTTAACTGCTTTTATGATATTCTTTTGAACCGATACTGATATTCGGTATTTGGCCTGCTGTTGCGGTCAATAACCGATATTTGCTGATACCGATATAGGTTCTGAAATCCATATCAAGGCCCCACAAATGTATCATACGTTTAAAAATCACAAATTAAACCAGGACTAAACCAGGTCTAGACAAGGACTAAACCTAGGATTAAAACGTCTCTAAAAGAGATCTATCCCAGGACCAAACCAGGACTAAATCAGGCCTAACCAGGACTAACTCAGGTCAACCCCTGGACTAAATACTGCTTAAACCAGGTCTAACCCAGGACTAAAACATCTCTAAAACAGATCCATCTCAGGATTAAACCAGGACTAAACCAGGTCTAGACGAAGACTAAGCCAGGACTAAAACATCTCTAAAACAGATCTATTCTAGGATTAAACCAGGACTAAATACTGCCTAAACCAGGTCTAACCCAGGACTAAAATGTCTCTAAAACAGATCTATCCCAGCACTAAACCTGGTCTAAACCAGGACTAACCAGGACTAAATCAGGCCAAATCAAGGACTAACTCAGGTCTAACCCTGGATTAAATACTGGCTAAACCAGGTCTAACCCAGGACTAAAACATCTCTAAAACAGATCTATCTCAGGATTAAACCAGGACTAAACCAGGTCTAGACGAGGATTAAACCAGGATTAAAATATCTCTAAAAAAGATCTATTTTAGGATTAAACCAGGACTAAATACTGCCTAAACCAGGTCTAACCCAGGACTAAAATGTCTCTAAAACAGATCTATCCCAGGACCAAACCAGGACTAAAACAGATTTAACCCAGCACTAAACCAGGACTAACCAGGACTAAATCAGGCCAAATCAAGGACTAACTCAGGTCTAACCCTGGACTAAATACTGGCTAAACCAGGTCAAACCCAGGACTAAAATCTCTAAAACAGATCTATCTCAGGATTAAACCAGGTGTGAGTGCGGCAATGCGCCCCACTAGCCTCGGCCTCGGTGTTTCTAGAAGTTTCTTTCCGACGCGTCACGTAAAGTAAATAAAGAGTCTTGAATGCAAGTTTGTCTTTTCTAGCTTTACTAAAGTGAAAGGTCATACAGAGTAGGTACAAATAAGGTGAATAAAGAGGGAAATGGAAAGATGAATTTCTGAGGCTTGTGGTTTTCCTATGTGTGTTGTGTTAGGCTCTGTATGTGTGGTGATGTCCTTCTTGACGTCTTGGCGTGTCGTATAGCGGTGAGCTCCTGCCTGTCACTGGGAGACCGGGCTTCCTTGTACTCCGTGGCTCCCAACAGGACTCACCCTACGTTGCGTTGTCGACGGTGCTACTGGTTCTTCTTTGCTGTCCGTACGTGCCTTGTAGCGTTGCGTTTTCCCGTCTGTCACTCGGGAGACCGTGCTTCTTCGCTTCTCGGCTCCCGACAAGAATCCGTCTTATTTGCTACCTGCCGCTGTTACGTGACGTTTCACGTGACCTCCTTGTTACGTGACGTCCCACGTGACGTTCCTACGTTGGCGTCCGTCCGTATGTGCCTTGTAACGGTGCGCGTTCCCGTCTGTCACCCGGGAGACGGCCAATGTTACACTCTTGCGTGGTTATTACGCGACGGTCAAAAGACTGTGTAGCTTCTGTGGTCCAGGACGTCTTATTACCCCGTCAACCCTTGACTCGAGGTAACCTCCTGGCCACCAGACCGCGGCTTCTATCCACACTACCTATGTAGCATGGTCTCTTTCTTCGTGTGTGTGTGTGTGTGTGTGTTATGTGTCTTGGTGAGGTGTGTCTTCTCCGGTGTCTGTGTCCTCTCTGCCAGTGTGGTCCCTACCTCTGTATTTTATAGTAGGTGAGATCAAAGATAAAAGAACAAGGAATAAAGTGGTCCAATCACAATGCATTTCCTGAACCAGAAGGCGGGACAAGAAGTGCTGTTATAAACAGAATATTCCAGAACACAGAATGTACGAAATGGCTCCTACACCAGGACTACACCAGGTCTAGACGAAGACTAAACCAAGACTAAAGTATCTCTAAAACAACAACTTCAGTCTGAACGACCAGGTCACATTCATCTCAAGTCGGCGCTCACAAATGTACACAAACGTTCTTCTCGTCATACGAAAATTGTGTATGAAGTCCACGTCAGTGAAACGGCGAAGCACATAGCAATCCCACCACTCTCAGCACCAACACGTTCATTTCTACGGACGTTGCTGCCACTGCCCCACAAAACGCCATGGCCAAAAACCTTGTCCTTCTCCTTCTCAATCTCTTCCTTAAAACAAATAAGTTGTACATGTTCTGGCTCTGGTACGACAGTAACTTTAAAATCTCCAGGCGCTCAATGCTAGTGTCCATCAACACTGAACACACTCGCTGCATGTGACCTTGACGTGTCCTCCAAGGCACATGCGGGACACTTTTGGGGCATTTAAAATTCACACTGGAAATCACATACAACTCGCATTTAATTAGAAATGTGAATGACCTAGCAAAAAAATCAGATTTCACAAAAAAATCCAAATTGAGCTTTAAACCCTGCATTCTGAACATAGCCTACCTCATTATGGTGCAGCCCTCAAAATATTAGTATTAGTTTTCATGAATATTTGTTAACCTTTTTTCTAGGGGAGGGTATTGGCAAAGAAGTCACGATTCAATTCGAATCACGATTCATATGCCACGATGCGATACTATCACGATGCATCACGATACTTGAATTATTGCGATGCATTGCAATATATTCGACATACTTCAGTGAAAATGTACCAAAAAAAAAAAAGAGGATAACTTAAATATCAGTGGCTGTGTATCTGGGTAGTGTCTTCAATTGATACATAACTCTGAGCAACTCAATTCATAACTGAATTTATTGAATAACAAAAACAAATAAACCAAACCAATAACAAAAAGGCTCCCATCCTTCCTTGATACTGCCTGAAGTCCATTGCTTTGCTGGAAATCAGTTCAACACAATAGAATTGTGAATGCTTTTATCTATTTCCGATGACAACTGCATTTACCTACGATAGATTTATTTATTCATTAATTTATGTATTAATATGTATTTATTTATTACTTATTGAATTTCTCCTTTTATCATTACTTGAATTTCTCCTTTTATCATTACTTATTTATGCTTTTAAACGCTAAAATATGAATTTATATTGTTAAATTACACTTTAATTGTATTGTTGTTAATGTTACCTGTAATGCCCGCTTGGTCCTGATGGCTTCTGCAGTTACTCCAGTGTAAACATCTTAACTCTCGTCCTCGGAAGTCACTCAAATACCTCTTGTTAAGATCCTGGCACACTGTGGTTTTAATTTCCCTTGTCAAGATGGAATCAGTGGAGCACGGAGTGGCGCTACAATAGACAGCGTTGGACTGGTGTCCTCTGATATTGCGAGTGTAGCTACTTTCATAGGTTTCATTGCAGCGACGACCTCCTCAGCAGCCGTTATGTCACACTCGGTAAGGGTGCAGATGTCCTTCTCAGACTTCCGTATTTCGGCAGACAGGAGCGCATTGGGCACGCACAGCGCAGCGTGAACGCACATGTTGCTCTAAAAACCGCTCCAGCATGTAAACACAGCCCGCCGCCGGAAATGCCGCTGGCGTGAAGGCAGCGGCATTTCCGCTCTTCCGTTTTTTAAAGTAATAATCGATATTTGGCATCAAGAATCAATGCAGTATATTGTGAAAGTTAGCATCGCGATGCATTGTCATGACGATTATTTTGCACACCCCTACTTTTTTCATTGTTGGGAAAATTGCTGCGACTAGAAGCCCAGAGCCGTAGGCAGCGCAGTGTTCGGTGTGAAGTTTGCTCCGTGCCTGTAGTTGAGTGGGTGACCTCCTCTTGTTAAACTGATTACAAAGCTCTGGTGGAGCTGATGACGGAGGAACCTGAGGAACAGACCTACTGCACGTCCTCTCATCTCTGTGTCCTTTGTGTCTGTGTGGGCCAGGAAAAGTTCAGACCAGTTACTGTAGGATTTAGAGTAACAAAGCCCTCAAAATCCCATGGACAGTTTCTATAAGCACTGACCAAAAAACAAGCTCTCAGTGTGCTATATTCACCGGAACGCAGCACTGGTATAAAATTCACAGCCGGTACGCAGTGCCGCTAAGAGAATATGGTTAATGGTGGCCAAAACCCACATTTGAAAAAAAAAAAGTAAGGTGCTGTGGAAGTTGTGGTTGTAATAAGAAACCCGAAAACTTCTCACATTTTAGACTCAAGAACGGTGAGTCGTTTCATTAACACACAAGAATATCGGAAAAAGGAGAACACAAAAGCAGCGTGTCAAAAGTCAACGCCTTTCTTAAAGGTCCCATGACATGGCACTTCTTGATGCTTTTATATGGCTCCTTAATGGTTCCCTAATACTGTAAATGAATCCTTCTTCAAAATCAACACTCAGTGCATGAGATACAGAGATAAGATGAGAAAGAGTCATAAATATCTCTCTCAAACTCTTTATTCTGGGCGTTGTTGCTTGAATGCAAATGAGGAGAAAACAGATGGCCAATAGTAGAGGGTGGGGGCGTGGCCAAAATCCCCGCTCAGAGCTCAGATCCCACAGCTGATCCATTTCCTTGTTTTTGCACGGGGAGAGAGATTTGAAGCGTTCCATTGAAAAATAAACACATTTCCACATAAAATAAAATTAAACCACTGCTGTTCAAAGGTCCAGAGGCTCAGATAAAGGACTTCCTAGAAACACTCGGACGTGCCTCCAGGCAAATAAAAAAACGCATTTCGCATTGCCTAGCGCATTCGCGGTCCAAACTCTCTGGGCGTGATTTACAGAGACGCTGAGTACAGACAGACGGGGGTGGAACTGCATTTGCATTTCTTTTTTCGATCTGACGTCAATAAGGTGCCTTGTTCAAACTCGCCCGTTTGAGCTCCGATTTTTTGTAACGCAGAAAAGGATCGCAAATGCTCAGTTTAGACATTTCGCAACTTTTAACCATGGGGGGATGGCCTAAACAGGGTAGGGGAGCTCACATTAACGTTCAAAAACCTCAGAAAGTGAAAATTTCATGCCATGGGACCTTTAAAGGGACCGCAACTATTATTAGAAGCAGTGAATTTATAACCAAGTGCTTAACCAAGAACTGAGCAAAACCCGCATGGCAATGCTATAACAACACAGATAAGAAGGTGAATTATGCATACATTCATGAGTGCACTACAGTGCGCTATTTAAGTAGAAAACACAAACAACCACACTATGCCATTCAAGAATAACTGAAAGCTACCCGAAACTCTCGTGCAGAGATATCTGCAGTCTGTTAAGCAAGGATTGTCAAAACTTATCTGACTGTAGCCGTGAAAGTAGCCTAAACCGGTGTTGCGCACTGGTAGAAGATTTAAGGCCGGTGTACTGTTTACTTAGCTACATGTGTACTCGCTGCCTGCACCTGTAAGAGAGGGTTTATGCTGACTAAAAACACTTAGTAAATTAGTCATTTTCGCTGTTTAATAAGAAAACATATCTATTCACAATATGTCATTTTTGACCAGCTCCGATGACAATAGCATGTTTAAAGTAGTCATAGAATCTGTGACATGCGTCAGCAGCCGCTTCATTTACAGTGCTGTGCATTGACCGAAGCTTTCGTAGGCCCACAAAAATATGAAATAATTAAGTATATTAAAAAAGTTATTTATCTATGAAAAAGGTGTAAAACATAAAATAAAAAAAATGGTAAAACAAGTGTTTTTTTTGTTTTTTTTCAACGGTACAGTGATGCACTGGACATTATAGCACCTGTAAGAAATGAAAACTGCTTTCACCACTGGCTATATTCATTTGTCATTATCTGCGCCGATATCCGATACCCCAATCTCGGATCTATGCATCCATAATTTGAAACGTAGCAATAGCTATTTATTATTAGTTTGTAATTTCTACTTTCAAGGTGGAGTATCTAAAAAATTAAGCAATTGCCATGGTGATAGAGTCCAGCAGATATTTGCCCGGCCACGGAAAAACAGTCACAAGTCGTCCCGGAGGTGTTTTGAGTTATTTACAGATTATTAAAGTGTAGATTCTAAGCTTTCCAACGATGCCTTACACATGGAAATCTGGGAACATTTGAAAGCAGCACACTGGATTTTAGAAAGCTCTGAAAACAGTTTGTGAAGTCCAGGCCTTCTGGACCCCCTGCAGATCATCATCACTGTGGTGTTTCAGGGCAGGTCAGAATTAGAAGGTACTGTTACTGGTTTAGTCCTGGTTTAGTCCTGGTTTAGTCCTGGTTTTATTCCTGGTTTAGTCCTTGTTTAGTCCTGGTTTTATTCCTGGTTTAGTCCTGGTTTAGTTCTGGTTTTATTCCTGGTTTAGTCCTAGTTTAGTCCTGTTTTAGTCCTGGTTTAATCCTGTTTTAGTCCTGTTTTAGTCCTGGTTTAATCCTGTTTTAGTGCTGGTTTATTCCTGGTTTAGTCCTGGTTTAGTTCTAGTTTAGTCCTGTTTTAGTCCCGCTTTAATCATGTTTTAGTCCTGGTTTAGTCCTGGTTTAGTCCTGGTTTAATCCTGTTTTAGTCCTTGTTTAGTCTTGGTTTAGTCCTATTTTAGTCCTGTTTTAGTCCTGGTTTTATTCCTGGTTTAGTCTTCGTTTAGTCCTGTTTTGGCCCTGTTTTAGACCTGGTTTAGTCTTCGTTTAGTCCTGTTTTGGCCCTGTTTTAGACCTGGTTTAGTCCTTGGTTTAGTCTTGGTTTAGTCCTGGTTTAGTCTTGGTTTAGTCCTTGGTTTAGTCTTGGTTTAGTCCTTCGTTTAGTCTTGGTTTAGTCCAGGTTTAGTCCTGGTTTAGTCCTTGGTTTATTCCTGGTTTAGTCCTGGTTTAGTTCTAGTTTAGTCCTGTTTTAGTCCCGCTTTAATCATGTTTTAGTCCTGGTTTAGTCCTGGTTTAGTCCTGGTTTAATCCTGTTTTAGTCCTTGTTTAGTCTTGGTTTAGTCCTATTTTAGTCCTGTTTTAGTCCTGGTTTTATTCCTGGTTTAGTCTTCGTTTAGTCCTGTTTTGGCCCTGTTTTAGACCTGGTTTAGTCTTCGTTTAGTCCTGTTTTGGCCCTGTTTTAGACCTGGTTTAGTCCTTGGTTTAGTCTTGGTTTAGTCCTGGTTTAGTCTTGGTTTAGTCCTTGGTTTAGTCTTGGTTTAGTCCTTCGTTTAGTCTTGGTTTAGTCCAGGTTTAGTCCTGGTTTAGTCCTTGGTTAAGTCCTTGGTTTAGTCCTTGGTTTAGTCTTGGTTTAGTCCTATTTTAGTCCTGTTTTGGTCCTGGTTTAGTCCTGTATTAGTCCTTGGTTTAGTCCTCGGTTAGTCCTGGTTTACTCCTTCATGATCTCAACTAACACATTTTGCAAAAAAAACCAAAAATCACAAATTTTGAAAAGAAAACGCTTCTAACGTATTCGACCGGCCCAACATGTGACTGGTTTAAGCATGGTGGCGGGTCACGTATTTGCAATTTCAGAACGGATTGGCGGGTGACGTAAAAACTGTGCGGAATTTCTACCTGTGATGTGTGTGATGATCTAGAATCTCGAAAAATTAGAAAGGAATGATTTCTGTCAACTTTTGTCCAATTGACAGAATCCCTTTTTTTCACAAATGAGAGATTATACTGACAGTGTTTTCTGAGGTTCAGGGACAAGCGAGACAAGCATGTAAACCAGATGAATTAAAGACGCACAGTGTAACTTTTCAGGTGGAAAGTCCGTCAACTAGTTTTCATTTCATTAATTTTATTTCATTTATTCATTTCGAGCAGGTCAACACAAGGAAATAAATACATGTAACCAAGATACAGTCAAATAGATTCACTTTTTTTTGCGGCACGGTAGCAGAGTCGTTAGCGCTCTTGCTTCACAGCAAGAAGGTTCCGGGTTCGATCCCCGGGTCGCCCAGACCTTTCCGTGTGTGTTCTGTGTGGCGTTTGCATGCATGGTCTGGGTTCGATCCCCGGGTCGCCCGAGCCTTTCTGTGTGGAGTTTGCATGTTCTCCCCGTGTCTGGGTGGGTTTCCTCCGGGCACTCCGGTTTCCCCCACCAACCCAAAAACATGCACCATAGGTACTCCAGCTTAGGTCCTGACCAAGCCGAGGCGGGAAGATCATGGAGATGGTCCCCGGGCGCCCTAATGTGTGTGCTGCCCACTGCTCCTAATATATACTGTATATATATAGGATGGGTTAAAATGCAGAGAAGAATTTCTCCAGTGTGAGATCAATAAAGTCACTTCTTCTTCTTCTTCTTTTTGGCTCGAAAAGGAGTGGGAAGAAGAAAACTTATTGAATCCCACCCTGTTATTGCTTTGTCTGGAATGTTTCACAGTATGGTATTAAACCTTTCTATCTTCATGGAGACCTAACCAGACCAAGTTAGAGGTCAGATCTGTGGAGAGGCGAGCCCGCTCACAGTCAAAATGTCTGTTTTTCTAGGTATTTTTGAGCAATAAAACCACCTGTACTTTAATAAATGTAAGGTAGAGCTGTTTAATGTCACACTGTGGAAGATTCCAGGCAGAGCAATGACATCTCCATAGAAACAAGCAGGTACCAGGAAAGTTACACAATGCACCTTTAAGCACAACCCTGTTTCGGATGAGGAAACATTACAGTGAGATAAAATTTTGCGTAAGTGTCTTTGAGTTGTTGAATCCAAACCAGTTGTACTCGTCTTTTATCCCCGGCTCCATAGGCCCATCCTCCCAACTGTTCCCATCTTATGTGTCCCGCTGGTCACTGTTTGCCTTTAGTGTGGTTTCCTCTTAAGTGTGTTCCCCTCGGGCTCCCGTACTCTCCTCCAAACCTGATTTATTCTTCATATCCATGTAGGCCCAAGCATCAGCTCCACCACAACATGTGGTTCTGAGTCTGCACCGGATTGTGGAGGATCAGAGGAGCATTTTTGAAAGATCTCCACTTGATGCCTTTATCTGAAAACGTCTGTTCTTAAAGAGTAATGGTATTTGGACAAAGTAAGAGCAGAGGTTTCGGTCTATTTCTGAACTTAATGCAAAACAGGGCTTAAATGAGACTAAACCAGATCGAAACCGGGATTAAACCAAGAGTAAATCAGATCTTAAGAGGAGATCTCAAAAGCAGTATTGTGTGGCTAGCTCTTGTATCAAAAACTATTGCGCGGGATAGATGGCGACAAAATACATAAAACGAAATATGCATATTATATTTTTGCAATATTTTTATTTTAGATTTTAAAGGTGCTTTGCGCAACCTTCCTGGTGGAGGGTCCATCACGGGCTCGTCTCCATGGAGATGTTATTGTTTTGTCATCTATCTAGCGTTTCTTCATTACTGGTGTTCGAAAATACAATAATTCTCTCTGAATAGGGTTGCCTCTCCACAGATTTAGCCTGTAATGTAGCCTATAGTTGTCTCCATTGTTGTTTGTTGATTTAGGCTGCGTCCCATTTCTCTGTCTTACCCCTTCGTCTTACCCCTACCACTTGGTTTTGCGCGTTCATGTGAGGGCAAGGGGTGTTCCGATTCTAATTTTATCAAGGGCTAGGGCCACGACCAAGGGCTGCATACCTCTTGAAACGAAGTAAGCTCTCGACCAGACTTGAAACAAAGGGGTACGCCTACAAGCTCAGGCAGGTTTTGGGATCAGGATGGCAGCGTCACATTGACCAGCCAAGGAGTCTCATAAATGTATTTTCAGCAGTTGTAATTATCGATTAACAGTTTAGCAGGTTTACAATTATGACGCTTATGTTCTACGTTACGTTTTTTTTTTTTTTTAACACTGTTTATTGTAGTTTTGACATTTTATACAAAGTAATACAAAGTAAGGCAACAGTCCCCAAAATAACAGTATTACATCATTTCTACCAAAATCATATACAGTGGTACCTCACCTTACGAAAGGCCCAACAAACGAAAATTCCAAGTTATGAAACGCCTTCACGTTAAATTTTGGTCTCTAGATACGAAAGAAAATTCAAGTTACGACACGCGAAATCTCAAAAATTAAAATAATGCGTGCTCAGCCACACACATTATACGGTTTTCTCAGACTGGATTTAAACTTTTCTCACATTTGTCTCTCGTTTAAACACTCAAACTTTCATAGATTTTCAACAAAATATATTAATAGTGAAGTGTGGGGGGAAGGGGGAGGGCGGACACGTGTGTGATAGCGCAGCATGACCCGGCACGGGGCTGCGAGCACGAGACCCGTGCTCAAACCGTGCCAGGTCTAAACCAGGTCTAAACCAGGATTAAACCAGGATTAAACCAGGATTAAACCACTGCGGCTCTTGCATGCGTCCGTTCATTTGCTCAGACTGCGTGCCGTCCCGAGGGGAGGCACATCTCCTCCCCTCCTCGCTGCTCGCCTCAGCCGTGACTCGTGAGGTACACTGGCAGAGCTAATACCAAACCAGTCCTGGGCTTCTGTGCCCAGAAAATCGGTTAGATAATACAGGCACCGCGAAAAAAAGTCACTTGCACTACCCCCCAAGGTATAGACCTTGTTTAGACCTGGTTTAGTCCACATTTAGTCCTGGGTCTACAGTCTCTGTCTCTGTGTTCTGCGTCCAATCAGGACGCAGAACACAGTGTTACACTATAAAAAAAAAGTTACACTATAAAAAAAAACTTGGAACGGGGCCTTGGAATGAATCAGGCTTTTTCCATTGAAATAGCTACTCAACTTACGAAAAATTCAGGTTACGAAACCACTTCTGGAACGAATTAATTTCGTAAGGTGAGGTTCCACTGTACATTATAAGATAAGATAAGATAAGATATGCCTTTATTAGTCCCTCAGTGGGGAAATTCCAGTGTTGCACAGCACATATAAATGCATATATAATATCTTAAAGGACCCTTATCCATAAAATTATTACCTATAGAAGCAAAACAAAAATAAAAACTGAACATTCAGGTGGATATTACCAAAAACATTCCTATTACTAAAATAAAAGTTTAAATACCTTCTTTAAATAAGCTAATAAAAGCTGACCATATCCTATTACATTTATCTTTCTGACCCCCTAGATCCAAATGTCTCTGAACCAGTTCATATGTGAGGGGGGGGAGGCTCTGCCTGCTTCCATTTCAATAAAATCCATCTTCGTGCAAGCAGACAGGTAAACTGTAATACCTGATGCTTTGATTTTTCCCCCCAAACTTCTGGGTCAACTATCCCAAGTACTGCTGTAAGAGGGTTCAAGTCAACAGGTCAACAGGTCGAGTTTTTGACAATATTATTACCAAAAATTTATCAGCTCAGAGCATCCCCAAAACATATGTGACAAGGAAGCTGGGGCCTGTTTACAACGGATACATATGGGATCCACATCAGGGTACACCCTTTTAGTGAACTGTTGTTGCGGTTTTAATTGTAGTGATGTCTTGTTTAATCGACATTATCGTTTTCATCGAACTTTCATGTATAAACAAGCTAGTTTTTTGTCGAGCTGAGGTACCTGATAATCCTTGACGTTTGTTTGCATCAATTGTTGTCGCCTCTGTAGTCGTAGCAGCTCAGGTAGAGGCAAGGGATGATGACGCAAACGGTAATCGAGCGGTGTCCCATTTCTTAGGGGAACAAAACGTAGATAAAGGTGTAGGGGAAGGGGTAAGACAGAGTAATGGGACGCATATTTAAACTCTACCATGGACAATTCTAGACAAAGCAATAACATCTCCATGAAGACAAGCAGGTTGGGGACCCTCCACTAGAAAAGTTACACAGCGCAGCTTTCACTGACTAAAACGGCTGAACCTTGAATTGACAAAAAGACTGAAAGAATCATTTCAGAACATGTTTGTGCAGATGAAAACAACAGGGTTAGCTATTTTTATGTAGATGTTCTGTTAATTTTTTTCAGTCTTTGCAATTTGCTGTTGTGTCCATTCAAACTGCGCTTTAAACATGCATATAAATAATTAGAATGGGGACTGTAGTGTCCTGACTCCCACCAAAGCTCACATTAAACTCACTTTGGAAAATGAGTTCCTTATTGCAACAGTTGGCGTGATCTCTCTGTGTCCCTGTAAACATTGCCAACCAGATGATAATTTATCTTAATAATCAGCCTACATGCATTTTATTACAGTTCTGTTTGTTGTTTTCATGTTTTCTCCCGTCCTGCCACTCATTCTCTAATCATCCCAGGGTTACTCTGTGTACAGTATACTCATTTCAGTCTGTGCAAACTCAATTTCTGTACTTGTACATGTGCTGCCATTGTGCATTCAGTGCTATCTGATTATGAATTATTCCCTGTTTGGGCCAGTTTCTGCATTTAAACCCACTTGTGAGTGCGGCAATGCGCCCCACTAGCCTCGGCCTCGGTGTTTCTAGAAGTTTCTTTCTGACGCGTCACGTAAAGTAAATAAAGAGTCTTGAATCCAAGTTTGTCTTTTCTATCTTTACTAAAGTGAAGGTCATACAGAGCGGGTACAAATAAGGTGAATAAAGAGGGAAATGGAAAGATGAATTTCTGAGGCTTGTGGTTTTCCTATGTGTGTTGTGTTAGGCTCTGTATGTGTGGTGATGTCCTTCTTGGCGTCTTTGCGTGTCATATAGCGGTGAGCTCCTGCCTGTCACTGGGAGACCGGGCTTTCTTGTCCTCCGTGGCTCCCGACAGGACTCACCCTACGTTGCGTTGTCGACGGTGCTACTGGTTCTCCTTTGCTGTCCGTACGTGCCTTTTAGCGTCTCGTTTTCCCGTCTGTCACTCGGGAGACCGTGCTTCTTCGCTTCTTGGCTCCCGACGGGAATCCGTCTTATTTGCTACCTGCGGCTTTTACGTGACGTTTCACGTAACCTCCTTGTTACGTGACGTCCCACGTGACGTTCCTACGTCGACGTCCGTCCGTATGTGCCTTGTAACGGTGCGCGTTCCCGTCTGTCACCCGGGAGACGGCCAATGTTACACTCTTGCGTGGTTATTACGCGACGATTACGTGACGGTCAAAAGACTGTGTAGCTTCTGTGGTCCAGGACGTCTTATTACCCCGTCAACCCTTGACTCGAGATAGCCTCCTGGCCACCAGACCGCGGCTTCTATCCACACTACCTATGTAGCGTGGTCTCTTTCTTCGTGTGTGTGTGTGTTATGTGTCTTGGTGAGGTGTGTCTTCTCCGGTGTCTGTGTCCTCTCTGCCAGTGTGGTCCCTACCTCTGTATTTTATAGTAGGTGAGATCAAAGATAAAAGAACAAGGAACAAGGAAAGAACAAAGTGGTCCAATCACAATGCATTTCCTGAACCAGAAGGCGGGACAGGAAGTGCTGTTATAAACAGAATATTCCAGAACACAGAATGTACGAAATGGCTCCTACACCACTTTGGCGGATATTTAAGTTAATACAGCTCTGGAAAAAAATAAGAAACCACTGCAAAATTATCAGTTTTTCTGATTTTACTACTTATACGTATGTGTTTGGGCAAAAGGAACATTTTTTGTTTGAGTCTATAAACTACTGACAACATTTCCCCCAAATTCAAAATAAAAATATTGTTTAGAGCATTTATTTGCAGAAAATGACAAATGGTCAAAATAACAAAAAAGATACATGTTTTCAGACCTCAAACAATGCAAAGAAACAAGATCAAATTCATTTTAAAACAACATAATACTAATGTTTACACTTAAGAAGAGTTCAGAAATCAATATTTGCTGCAATAACCCTTATTTTTAATCACAGCTTTCATGCGTCTTGGCATGCTCTCCACAAGTCTTTCATATTGTTCTTGGGTCCTAGTTTAGACCTGGTTAAGTCTTGGTTCAGACCGAGATTAGTCCTAGTTTAGTCCTGGTTTAGTCCCTGTTTTAAACCTGGTTTAGTCCTGGTTTATCCCTACTTTAGTCTTGGTTCAGACCTGGTTTAGTCCTAGTTTAGACCTGCTTTAGTCTTGGTTCAAACCTGGTTTAGTCCTAGCTTAGTCCTGGTTTAGTCCCATTTTTAATCTGGTTTAGCCCTGGTTCAGTCCAAGTTTAGGTCTGGTTTAATCCAAGTTTAGTCCTGGTTTAGTCCCCTTTTTAACCTGGTTTAGTCCTAGTTTAGACCTGCTTTTAGTCTTGGTTCAGACCTGGTTTAGTCCTAGTTTAGACCTGCTTTAGTCTTGGTTCAGACCTGGTTTAGTCCTAGTTTAGACCTGCTTTAGTCTTGGTTCAGACCTGGTTTAGTCCTAGTTTAGACCTGCTTTAGTCTTGGTTCAAACCTGGTTTAGTCCTAGTTTAGTCCTGGTTTAGTCCCATTTTTAATCTGGTTTAGCCCTGGTTCAGTCCAAGTTTAGGTCTGGTTTAATCCAAGTTTAGTCCTGGTTTAGTCCCCTTTTTAACCTGGTTTAGTCCTGGTTTATCCGTACTTTAGTCTTGGTTCAGACCTGGTTTAGTCCTAGTTTAGACCTGCTTTTAGTCTTGGTTCAGACCTGGTTTAGTCCTAGTTTAGACCTGCTTTAGTCTTGGTTCAAACCTGGTTTAGTCCTAGTTTAGTCCTGGTTTAGTCCCATTTTTAACCTGGTTTAGCCCTGGTTCAGTCCAAGTTTAGGTCTGGTTTAATCCAAGTTTAGTCCTGGTTTAGTCCCCCTTTTTAACCTGGTTTAGCCCTGGTTCAGTCCATGTTTAGGTCTGGTTTAATCCAAGTTTAGTCCTGGTTTAGTCCCCTTTTTAACCTGGTTTAGTCCTGGTTCATCTGTACTTTAGTCTTGGTTCAGACCTGGTTTAGTCCTAGTTTAGACCTGCTTTAGTCTTGGTTCAGACCTGGTTTAGTCCTAGTTTAGACCTGCTTTATTCTTGGTTCAGACCTGGTTTAGTCCTAGTTTAGACCTGCTTTAGTCTTGGTTCAAACCTGGTTTAGTCCTAGTTTAGTCCTGGTTTAGTCCCATTTTTAACCTGGTTTAGCCCTGGTTTAGTCCATGTTTAGGTCTGGTTTAATCCAAGTTTAGTCCTGGTTTAGTCCCCTTTTTAACCTGGTTTAGTCCTGGTTCATCCGTACTTTAGTCTTGGTTCAGATCTGGTTTAGTCCTAGTTTAGACCTGCTTTAGTCTTGGTTCAAACCTGGTTTAGTCCTAGTTTAGTCCTGGTTTAGTCCCATTTTTAACCTGGTTTTGTCCTGGTTCATCCGTACTTTAGTCTTGGTTCAGACCTGGTTTAGTCCAAGTCTTTCACATTGTTCTTGGGTGACTTTATTCCACTCCTGGTGCAAGAACTGAAGTAGCTCAGCTTTGTGTTTGTGTTGGAATTCAACAGACGCTGGAATGGAATGGCTGTAATACATGTAGAGATGGTGATTTCAGAAAAAAAAAAAATGCAGTGGTCTCTTATTTTTTTTCCAGAGCTGTAATAAAGACATGTATCCCTTAGTTGCATGTCAGTGTGATTTGTCATATTAAGTTGAAAGACACTTTATGCTGACTTTAACTAGACATATATTTGACTGTATTTTGTGTTGTATTTGAGTCTGGTTTGCCTGCTGAGTGATAGTGACCTCATGCAGTCCTTTGACACAACAACACAGTGCTTTGAAGTGCTCAGTTTAATAGAGAATAGTGCCATCTGTTGGCTGTCTGCCAGAACAACATATGATCAGAACACAGATCTGAAGTTACGCCAGTCTCTTAAACTGAAGCAGTGCTCAAAACACTAGTGCTTCAAAAGATGCCTTTATCAAGTTTTCAAAGTACAGTTTCTATTTCATGAATAATGTTATATAGATAAATGGGATGAGAGGAAAATAAACTGATTGATGGGACTTAGTGCTGAAAGAGCTCATGCACAAGGCCTGGTCAACAAAATACTTTTTCCAAATGCTTTTTCTAAATACAGAAGTTCAAGAAGTTCAAGTTCCAAGGAGCGGGACTGATGCTTGGAATAACTTGTGACAATACAGCCGTGGTGGCATACATATGTAGCCTATAGAGAGTCACTGCTGAAGCTCTAACGACACTGGCATTCAGAGGTAAGAGGTTATACATGTGCTCTATATGAGGAGGGAGAATTGTTACTATAATCAGTAGTGACAGATTGCTGTAGTGTTAACAGGCATTTGATCAAAGTTCAAAGTCCGCTTTATTGTCAATTCTGCCATATGTGTTCGACATACAGTGAATCGAAATTTCGTTTCTCTCTGGCCGAGCAGTGCAAAAAAGACCAAAAAAAAGTGTACAAAATACAATATAAATAAAGACAGTACAAAAACGTCTAAAGCAGTGCAAAAGAATAAATAAATACCTGTTTACAGTATTATGTCACCCAAACTAACCTGAAAAACCCAGAGAACAGAGAATACAGCGTAAAGGCTCTCTACAGGATCCGATGTATTTCTGACAGTGTTGTATAAAGTACTGGAAAATCAAACTCAAGTAAAAGTATAGGTACCCCTCCCAAAAATGACTTTGGTAAAAGTCGAAGTCACTGACTGAAATGTTACTTGAGTAAAAGTCTTAAAGTATGTGGAACTTCTTGTACTTAAGTATGACAAGTAATGTAAAAATAAATGTACTCAAGTAATGTAATTAAAAGTACAAGTAAAAGTATCAAGCAAAGGCAGCCCCCACCAAACCTTTGTTTTTTTTTTAAATAACAGTGCTGAAAATAACACAACACAACACAATACACAATACATAACATAACACAATACATAACACCATTGAAGGAGTGTTTTTGGAGGAAGAGGGTTTTTTGCAATTGGGCCCTTAATTCTACTGTAAAACACCATGTTGGGCTCACCCATGGTAGTTTTGTGTCATATGGAGCACTGTCGAAGATATTGGGTTTGGTGATATCCATGAAACGCCGTCCTATGAGCAAGTAAATGCAGGCACAATATACGTTATTTGTAATTTAATAATTATGGTACAGTAGCACTAATGATGTGTAGTAAATGTTCTTGTTTTAAAACATCTGGGTTGTGTGGGGATGTTGACTGATTAAACTAGCTGCATGAAGCCAACAGGTGTAGGCTGATTGTCATGCGCAAGTAGCGAACAAGCCCAGGCACGTCCTGACTTCCCTGCAGTCAGTAGAGGGTTTTTTTTGTAACGAGTAACTAAACGGCACATTGAAAATGTATCTGAGTAAAAGTATGCAATTAAATTCGGAAATGTAGTGAAGTAAAAGTAAAAGTAATCTTTTTTTTTTAAACTCAAGTAAAGTACAAAGTCTCCCAAAATGTACTTAAGTACAGTAGTGAAGTATTATTACTTCGTTACTATACAACACTGATTTCTGAAAGTAGAGCTCCTTCAATCAGACCTGCCTCTCACACAAGGCATAGCTAGAGGTGCAGATCTGATACTGGTGAATGCACCTGTCAGTGCTGACCGTACCTGTCAGTGGTGAACGCCCAGGTGAGCTCTGTTGTGATCAGAAACATGCTTGGTTGGCTTCTCCTCACATCACCCCAAAGCAGGGACTTTTAGATCAGACCTGTCATCTCTTGCCTACAGTAAGCACATCTCAGAGCTTTCGATATTTGTCACTATAATGAAGGATGTTTATGAAGAAACATTCTGAAATCACCTAATTTCACGTGGGAACCTACTTAAACTGTGCCTGTAGGAGCTTGTAAAGCTTGTCCAATTCCTACAGATATGACATTGTGTTGAAGGTACAAAACTAAAATCTTTGGTACAGTATGTTGTGCCATTATTTAATGACACTAATAAACTTTTCTTGTATTCTTTTAAACTCATTATTTACTTGTCAAACTTTCAGCCATGTTATGATATGATGACAGGGGTGGAATTCAATAAGTTTTCTTCTTCCCACTCCTTTTCGAGCAAAAAAACAAATGTATTTGACTATATATTGGTTCCATGTATTTATTTCCTTGTGGTGACCTGCTCGAAATGAATAAATAAATGAAATGAAATGAATGATGTCCCCTAATCAAAAACGTAGAGTGAACAAAAAGCAATTCCAACTGAAACATGCTCCAGACATACTGTATACGAACGCTGAAACATAAGCTATATCTGTCTCATTTGAAAACAATGTAATTCTTATCTAAATCCAACAAAACCACTGTTTACTTTTCAGTCCTCAGCGGGCATTGTGTTTTTATTACAATAATCTTGCGGTCGGTGTAGTCTCAAAAACAGGAACATCTCCATTTTTCTGTTCAGCTCCTGGGGGACTTTGGGTTTGGCTGGAGAACACTGAAATCAAAACATTTGAATCAAAAAAGTAAATAAACTTTTTGGTGGTAGAAAAGTTCAGAAAGTTAAATCTGTAATAACGTTAGTGAGAGTAGCCAGAAATTGTACTCAAATAGCGGTTCAAGAAATCACTGGAGTAACTTAAAGAGTAATATTAATGTAAAGTAAACGACAAACAAATAATGCACAAATTATTGTTTTTATGTTTGTGATCATAACACGTGTACTAAATTGTTTAATGTCTGCAACTGCAACATATTTTCTATTGTATGCTATATCTTTATGTCTGGGACTGCGGATGGAAATTAGCACTGTGCTAAATCCAGCATATTTACGTCGGTTTGTGTGATCTTATACAAATTGTGCGTTCATTAATATGCATTGTTCCTTCCAAATAGATGAATAAATAAATAAATCATATGTGAAGGAGTGGCACATTATTTTAGTTTGTTTATTTCATTCATAAAGTATAAAAAAGACATCAACAGTGTGATAAAAATACCAAAAAACCTAATGAAAGTGAGCAGAAAGAAGAGTAATCTTATGTTATCTTCCCCTCTTCCCTTTTCCAGACAATAACACCGATAGTGACTATAAAAAATGTATCAATATATTCCATTTCAATCACAATTATTAATTAACTGTAAACAGAAAGCTTCATTTTTATGCGCAACAACTTAGTTTTCTTTTTCATACCTACACATTACACTGGATTTTATGTATTTTTACATACAATTTTTACCATTATTGTACTTAATTTCTTTGTAAAGACTTTTCCATAAATCAGGCATGTCCAAACTATGACCCGTGGGCCAAATGTGGCCCTCAGACAATTTTTTCTTGGGCCTCAGGCTTCCAGGTGAATTGGCCCAAATTACCTTGAGCAGAACTTTTGACTGCAAGTTTTTTGAAAATCTACCTTGATAAGACAATATTGAATATTTATTGTGTGGTTTTGAGGATTTTAGCATGAATAAAAGACTGATAGCTCATTCTAACGTGTTAAATATGCAAATATTTCAATTATTGACTGTCCTGAGCACCAGTCTATGGCCCTCGTTCGGCCCTCTGCTTCGTCTCTGTTTAGACATGTGGCCCTTGATGAAAAAAGATTGGACACCCCTGCCATAAATGAACTCCTTTCACAGCGACGCTTCGCTACATAACCTCGGTTCTGAATCTGGGTTTTTTTTAAACGTGTCGGTTCCTTTTAAATTGTAGTTCTTGTTCTCGTCTCAAATAATCTTTGAATATTTACAGGAAACACTGTGCACTTTGCTTTATACATGACTTTGAGGATACTTAATTCGACAATATCACACATTTTCAACACTTTAAGGTTAACAAACTGTTAAACTTCAGTAATAAATAAATAAATAATAAATATTTCACAAGTGGAAGTAAAAGTATGCTGCTAGAAATTTCTCTAAAGGTCCCATATTACGCAAAATTGACCCATGTTTTACCGTTTTTTAGTTGATTGTTCATACTTATTATTATTATTTATCTTAATTTTGATGCATGCTCATATTTTCTTACTGTTTCTGAAACTTGCGTTGTGACACTGCAATTTCCCCATTGTGGGACAAATAAAGGATTATCTTATCACATCTTATCTTATCTGAAGTCATGTTAGAATGTCATTACCACGTCAAAAACGTCAAAAATGTTTGAGTAAACCTTTATTATACATCTCCAAAGCTTAAAATGCTCTGTTCCACCTTGTGATGTCATGAGGCGGTAGTTTTCAAGTTAACAGCTACCTTTTTACTTTTGCTTAGTAGAAAGTGGGAATTCCAGGTCTGAAATTATCCAAATGATTTCTGTTTGAGAGAAGAACTCAGTCTAAATATGCAGGTTTGTGTGTTAAACATGTGTGAATGAAACAAAAAAAACACAACTCCGGGTCTGTTTGTGATGAGGAAACATTATAATATAGATCAGAAAATAGTGTGATATGACCCGAGTAGAAGTAACTACAATCCACCTCTGGCGAAGACTGTGGAAACTATCGGTTGCTGAATATTTACATAGTAAGGCTTCACTTAAAATGTTGTGATACACAGTTCATCACATCTGCCTGCCTCCCCGGCGTCTGCTGTTTACATGTGTTATTGGTATAGGAGAGACAGATTATAGCTAAATACAAAGTGACTACTGCCTACTGACTTGTGCATATTTGTGAATTTGTAACATGTGGGGATGTTGGGGGCATAGGGCGGTCAAGATAATAAACGAACACATTAGCCTGGCCATGTGTCGGCAGTGCAGGCTTTGGCGATAAAAAAGAATATGAGGAAAAATATAAGATCATAATGTTTTTAAAGTAGTGCTGTCAGTCGATTAAAAAAAAATATCAAATTAATTACAGGATTTGCAATTAATTAATCTAATTAATCGCATTTTTAAGAGTGTGAGAGAGAGAAATTGTGAGTGAGCGAGCGAGCGAGTGAACGAATGAACGAACCCACCACTTTGCGATTGAGTTTGTCAGTTTTTCTGTGGTCGCTTTGCTCATTCGTTTCTCAAATTCTGCGAGCGTGGTTTGTTGGTTTGGTGGTTTGTTGGTTTGGTGGTTTGTTGAAGTGCGCTCACGCTCGCTCTATCACCGGTAACAATGGAACTTGTCCGGACGTGTTTCTCGTTCAAATGATCCGCCAGGCTGGAGCAGCTTTGGTGATCTGAAAATTCTTTTTGACAAAAGCTACAAATCACACCGTTCTTCTTGATCGTCCCGTCTTCGTTCTTTTTATAAATAAACTTGCCGTTCAAAGGCCCTGGGAGCGATTTGCTCGCCGCACGCCAAATTTAAAGGGATAGTGCGTTTTTTATGTTAATCTGTATGGGTTTCCTTCTAAAAGTTACGTATGTTGACACCGGCTTACCTCTGACAATCTCAGCTGATCCCGGTTCGGCTCGCTTTCTGGAGCCCACGTAAGAAATAAAGCTTGTTTTTCTTCTCAAAACAAAACATTTGTCCGAAAGGTGATATATTTGCGTCCCAAACAGTTGTCCACGAAACATCCAGCAGCGAACTTAGCGATCGTGTACTGTGTCTGTCGATTCGTATCACTGCGCGTATATTAGCTGTATTAGCCTGTTCACTTGGAAACGTCCCCTTACGGCGGACCACATCTGCCGTACACTTCCGCTAAAGGTTAACAGGCTAATACAGCTAATATGCGCGCAGTGATACGAATCGACAGACACAATACGCGAACGCAATCTACGCTGCTGGATGTTTCGTGGACAACTGTTTGGGACGCAAATATATCACCTTTCTAACAAAGCTTTATTTCATGTTCCAGGGAAGTTACCGGACCTACTTACGTGGGCTCCAGAAAGTGAGTCGAACCGGGATCAGCTGAGTGTCAGAGGTAAGCCGGTGTCAACACACGTAACTTTTAGAAGGAAACCCATACAGATTAACATTTAAAAAAACGCACTATTCCATTAAAATGCGCATTGAATTGCCACTCATGATTAATTGCGTTAAGTTGCAGTGTAATTAATTAATCTAATTAACGCTTTAAACTGACAGCCCTATTTTAAAGGCAATGTACCTGATTTTTACTGTCTTAAAAACATGAAAACCAGAACTAGTTCATTTTAAACAGTTTACAGCGGTTTTTCCCCACTGCCTTATGCATTCCGGGCATCGTAATGAACAACCACTATGAGTTTATAAGTGCTTTTCACAACTTATCAGAGGCCATACTAGAGTTTTGTCATGCTAATTAACAACAACTAGCTTGCTAACCACACATTTCATGATTATTGGACAGCAGACAGCACACAGTGGTCTTATTTTGACATCAACAGCTGCTAAGGATTTTTGCTCAAATACAAAAATGGGTAAAGGCCCTTTAATGTAACACATATTTTTTTCTTATTTCTTATTTTTCTTATTTTCTTTTTGGTATTTTGTTGTGATGAGCAATGATTTGTGGACTTAAAACAGCAGGAGACCTCATGATTTGTACCTGTGACGTCACAATCGGAGAAAAATTGAATGGGAGTTTACCAATTATAAAACCTCTGTCAATCCACAAGTATCTGTACTGTGGACATAAATTAGTCACTGGAAAATTGTTACAGCAATTTGAGTTGTTTATGTAATTATGTGGCTGGGGGTATTGGTTTCCACTTCACCACTCTTCCTTCCGCGGATCACCACAGCAGACCAGACTTGTTTACACGTATTACCAGATGCCCTCACAGTCCTCTGATCCATCTCAGCCATGAGTCCTGGACTTTTTTACTACTACCAAGAAGAGACAAATCACCATTACAGATATTTAGGAAGACACAGAACACACTAGACCACTTAGGATTTAGGATTTATCTCGGTTTGGAAGCCAGAGAAGACTTGGTCAGTCCAGTAAATGTATGCACATTCTGGAGTACTTAAAGGTCTTGTATCAAAAAGGATTCCTGTGAGCTTTAAGCCGTGTTATAATGTTATTATGGTCAAAAACACCTGGAGTTGTGTTTTGTTTCATTCACACGTTCGAGTAATCCTGCATTATTAGTCTGTTTACATCTCCAAACCTCAAAATGCTCTGTTCCACCTTGTGATGTCATGTAGTGGTAGTTTTCAAGTTAACAGCAGATAGTCAGTTCCAGCGCTGAATCATCCAAATGATTCTGTCTGAAAGACAGACTTAGACAAACTTTATTGATCCACAAGGGAAATTATTTGGGTACCGTAGCTCACTCATCAAATATAATATATAACAGAGAGTAACAATAACGATAGCAAGAAAGTCAAAATAAAAGAAAAATAATTAATAAAATATCAAATAAAATATCAAATCACAGCTATATACAGGAAACAAGAACGGCAGTGCAATAATGTACTGACTGAGAGAGTATAAGGTTATTTGTTACTTAACAGTGAGTTGTTGTACAGTTGTAGGGAGTATTATCTCCTCTGTCCCTCTATGGTCTGGTACAGTGGGAGAGCAGGAGTGTCCATGATGGAGAGCAGTTTGTCCAGTGTCCTCCTGTCCCTCACTGTGACAAATGTCTCCAGCTCACAGCCAATCACATGACCAGCTTTATGGATCAGTTTGTCAATTCGTCCAATGTCCCTTTTACTGGTGCTGCTCCCCCAGCAGACCACAGTGAAGTCCAGGGCGCTGGCCACCACAGACTTATTGAAGATCTCCAGCAACTCATGCACACGTTGAAAGAGCTTCTCCAGCTGAGGTCCTGACCAAGCCGAAGCAAGAAGATCATGGAGATGGTCCCCGGGCGCAGTAATGTGCAGCCCACTGCTCCTAATAACAGGATGGGTTAAATGCAGAGGACAAATTTCTCCCAAGGGAGACAATAAAGGCTAATCTTAATCTTAATTACAGTTGTCCCTCCAGTCCAGCCTGTTGTTCACATGAACCCCCCACCTCATGACACTGGATGGTAATGGGCTCCACTGATGTCCTCTTTTCCTGAAGTCAATCATCAGTTCCTTATTCTTGTCCACGTTCAGGAGCAGATGGTTTGCCTGGGACCACTCCACAAAATTTGCAATCAGTGTCCTGTACTCCATCTCCTATCCATCCCAGATACACTCAACCACCGCAGAGTCATCAGAGAACTTCTGCAGAGTTCTGTACAGAGTGAACAGGAAAGGAGACAGGACTGTACCCTGAGGGGCTCTAACATTACTGACCACAGTATCAGACAGGGTGGTCCCCAGTCGCACATACTGAGGCCTGCCTGACAGGTAGTCATTAATCCAGGAGACAATTTTTTGGCGGCACGGTAGCTGAGTGGTTAGCGCTCTTGCTTCACAGCAAGAGGGTTCCGGGTTCGATCCCCGGGTTGCCCAGGCCTTTCTGTGTGTGTTCTGTGTGGAGTTTGCATGCATGGTCTGGGTTCGATCCCCGGGTCGCCTGGGCCTTTCTGTGTGGAGTTTGCATGTTTCTCCCCGTGTCTGGATGGGTTTTCTCCGGGCACTCCGGTTTCCCCCATCAACCCAAAACATGCACCATAGGTACCTCCAGCTTAGGTCCTGACCAAACCGAAGCAAGAAGATCATGGAGATGGTCCCCGGGCGCCCTAATGTGTGTGCTGCCCACTGCTCCTAATATATGTATATATATATAGGATGGGTTAAAATGCAGAGAAGAATTTCTCCAGTGTGAGATCAATAAAGTCACTTCTTCTTCTTAATAGAGGAGCTGACACTCATCCTGAGAGCTTCTCACTCATAAGAGAGGGCTGGATTGTGTTAAAGGCGCTGGAGAAATCGAAGAACAAAATCCTCACAGAGCCCTTAACACTATCCAGGTGAGAGTGAGTCCACTGTAGAAGACAGACTACAGCATCCTCCACGCTAATGTGGACCTAATAGGCAAATTGTAGAGGATCTAGGGATGGTGCCACCAGGGGTCTGAGCTGAGACAGTGTATGGAGTTTAAAAACATAATGGAGCAGTGTTTTCCGTTTGAGAGAAGAACTGAACCTAAACATGCAGGGTTTGTGTGCTAAACCTGTGTGAATGAACGTGATCATAAAAGTCGGAAGACTTGAAGATTATTTAAATGTTTAAATGTTATTTAAATGTTTGAAGCGCCACAACAGCAGAACAAGACAAAAAATTCTAACTTTCGTTACATCCAGCTGAGAGAAAAGGATCGACATCTTCCCAAATGTGCAAATCTTCTGCACATTTTCACAAACAAAACAGTCTGTATTTTCACCGAAGCAGGCTGAAGTATGTCTGTTGGTGTTGCCACGTTTGCTTTGGTTTACTTGGGCCTTCCTCCAAATGCTGGTCTGTTATTGGTCCACCCACCAGCGGCCAGGGCCTATCGTACCAGCAGGAGCAGGCTAAGATGGATTCTCACAATTATCACAAGAATCTGTCTTGCTGTGCGAGGTTAGGCTTCATCTGCTTGTCTTAGTGGAGAAAGAAAGCCTAATGCCATATGGTGGAGCATTTTTGCAAAAGATAACAATCAAGTAGCAGACCTTTCAACAGATGAGTTACAAAGTGCACCTATAAAAGAATTTTCAAACAAAATGCCAAAGTCCATCTTGTCAGATTTATGTCTTTGCTGCAGTTTATAAAACCCATTTCCTGCTGGCACCCCGTGCTCCTGATAGATGCTCAGTGCACATCACTAAACACTCAAGCTGACAAGCATCTTCCATATGATTCATTACAGTTACGAGAAGGGCCAAGCCAGGACAAGACCAGAGTTAAATCAGGAATATTACACTTAACCCAAACCGTATGCAAAGCAGCAGTACCCAGAACTAAAGTCCTTTTTTTTTTTTTTGGCCCACTCTTACACCACCTGATGGATGTCCAGGGCACATCACAAAACACTAAAGTGCAGATCTGTGAAGTCATTTGGACTCTCTATCAAAAGAGCTAAAGATAAATGCACATTACATCATTAAGTGTCTCCATCATTTGAAATCTCTGATCATGGGGGCAATAATCTATGACAGATCAAACAGTATCAGTATTGGCACTGCATGGCCCTTCAACTCCAGTTATATCTCTATATAGTTTTCAGCGAGATGTGCTAAAACAGATAAATTAAGTGAATACTCAACTATTATCAAGTCATTGACATTTTCCAGTAAATGTCCATTTGTAACTCACTGTCTGCCGCGTAATGCGCATATATTTATTTAGTTCAATCCATCCATTTTCTTCCTCTTACCTGGGGCTTGAGGCAGCAGTCTATACATAGATTCCCAGACTTCCATTGTTCCCTACCCAGTGCTTCCGGAAGGGAGGCATTCCCAGGCCAGCCGAGAGAAACATACTCCCTTCCTGCATGTCCTGTGTCTCCCCAGGGCCTCCTCAGTGTGACATGGACACCTCCCCAGGGAGGAACAGTAGCTCTACTCTGAGCAGGTCCTGGTTCGATGAAGCGATTAGGACATCATCTGCAAACGGTGGAGATGAGATCCTGTGGTCTGCAAAGTGACTGGAACTAGCCAGGGTGCTGTACAGGCAGAGCCAATGACACTTTTTAAAACTGTGCGCTACAGTCAGAAACTAGGTGTATAGCTGACACTGGGACATTTAAACCAGGGCTAAACTAGGACTAAACCAGGGCTAAACCAGGACTAAACCAGGGCTAAAACAGGACTAAGGTGTGCGTGTGTGTCCAGAGTGTGTGTGTGAGTATGTGTGTCCTATACTATTTTGTATTGTATTAAATTGACAATACAGTGGTCCCTCGTTTATCGCGGGGGTAGGTTCCAGAAATAACCTGTAATGAGTGAAATCCGCGAAGTAGGACAACTTTATATTTTACAATTATTCTACATGTTTTAAGGCTGTAAACGCCTTAAAACACTGGAATTAACGTTTTCTCACATTTCTCTCTCGTTTAAACACTCAAACTTTCGTAGATTTTCAACAAAATGTATTAATAGTGAAGCGTGGGGGCTCCGCCGGGAGCCCAGCCGGGAGCCCCGCCGAAAGCCCCGCCAGACGCGAGAGGGGAGTGGAGACATGAGTCATTGGATCCGCAGGAAGCACCGTGCTCATTCAACGGCACTGCCACGTCCCGGAACGCGACGCGCACCAACCCCTTGGAGAAGTGCGCGACATGTGCACCCGCTCATCGTGGTCAAATCCGTGACAGAGCAGCACGACCAGCGCGAGGCTGCACGTACACCGGGGCTGAGAGCACAAGATCGAACCACGGCGCCCGGACCATGCCTCCCCCTTGGGACCGCGTCCTCGCAGCCCGAGCCACAAACCGAACACGCACATACGAACGCAAGAGCCACACGAAACCAGCAAAGAGCCACACAGGGTGATTTAATCCTCCTTTAGACCTGGTCTAGTCCTGGCTTAGTTCAGGTCTAGACCAGGTCCAGTCCTGGTTTAGTCCAGGACCAGTCCAGGTTTAGACCTGGTCTAGACCTGGTTTAGTTCTGGTCTAGATCTGGTTTAGTCCTGGTCTAGTCCTGGTCTAGTCCCGGTCTAGTCCCGGTCTAGTCCCGGTCCCCACCGCGCCCCCCATCTATCAATCGGCAAAGGTCTACAGTCTCTTAGCCAATCAGGACGCAGAACACAATGTTACACTATAAAAAAATGTTACACTATAAAAAAAAAAATAGATAGAGCGAGGGACCACTGTACTGGTGATTTTTAACTTAACATTTTTTTCCATTTTAAAAAAAGTACCTTCTAATTCTGACCTCTCCTGAATGTAAACACCACACCACAGTAATGTCAGTGATGGGGAGGGCTTAGCTTATGTATGCATGTCATGCAAATGAGTTCTGAAGGCCTGGACAAGAGAATCTTTAACACGTTTTTTCTCAGCTCGTCAATTTCACAATGTGCTGCTTTCAAATGGTCACAAATTCTTCAAATGTTGTCAGATTTCCATGTGTAAGGCATTGTTGGAAAGCTTAGAATCTACACTTTCAGAATCCGTGAATAACTCAAAACGCCTCCGGGACGACTTGTGTCTGGTTTTTCTGCAGTCGGTCACAAATGTTTATTCATGTTCATTGCCTCATTTTGTGCAGTTGAACTACAGAAGTCCAGCCCCAGTCTAGGATTTAGAGCAGTTGTTATTATGCTCTTTTTTAGTTGTGATTCTCATTATACTGTTGGCATTGGTATTTTGTTTGGCTCCAGACAGACTCAACACAACAGAGTTCAATGTATATGTGTAAAACCTGGACTCATCCATGGCCAGACTAGTCCAAACCTTTCACTCTTATCAGGATTGCACGCCAAAACCAGTTCTAACTATGACCTAAACCAGGACTAATCTTAACCTTGAGTAGAAATCTTAAGCCAGGTCAAAATCAGAACCAAACCAAGACTTACAAAGATGTAAGACTACACCATGACTGAATCTTCTTGGTGCGTTTTGAAGACCGCTCCCTGCTGGCATCTCCCCCCATTCTTGTCCTGATGGATGTCCCACTCTCATCACGAAACACTAAAGGCAACATGTGCAGAGCTGAGGTAATTTGGGCATATCTCCCATATGTTCTCGAAAGGCTGGGCTCAACCGGCCATAACTCTTTCAGCAGGGTTCTTTGACTGTTTGTTGCCCTCTCCAGATCTCAGCAGGGAGCTCTCTGTGAAGACGGTCATTTATCGCAGTCTGCCATCATCACGTCTCCAGCTCAGAGATGTCTTTTTTACAGTTTTCTGAGTGAAGACCAGACTCTTTCATCATTCACATTGCTGTAAATTATCCATGCTGCGCTGTACTAAGGAGGACACAGAGGACTTTATAACAGAAAGACATGTGTGATGGTTGTGTATCCATCTCATATAAATCGTATCTCATATAAATGGACATAGCTAACCCACTGCGTTTCAAGTAAAAAGTGAGCATGGGGGCGCTCAGCAACATGAAAAATGGTCGCCCCTCTCTGTAACTCTGTATTACACTGATCTACAAGCAAAATGCTTCAGGAACAAAAGTAGTGACATTTTTCTTGGTTTAAGTCACTAATAAAGGAAAAGTAAGATTGGCTATAGTTTCCAAGATATAGTATTGGGTCAAAATAGGAAATTTATGCGAAATAAGGCAAAAACGGTAGTTTATCAGAAGGTACAGTGTGTCTACAAGCAACAGTTCTATCTGAAAGCCTGTCTGCACATTCACATACATTCATTTTAATATGTCTACAGTTTTAACCTCAAATATTTTTGGATTTCACATAAGAGAGATGCCTCGAAATTGTGTACACCTGATGTCTTAAGATATTTCTTGTTTATTTCATGACGGATAAAGAAGTGCAAGTTAAATACTTTCAAAATATAAATATTATTTTTCAGCAAAAATGCCTAAATCTATTGTATAAACAGATGCGATTTTGATGTAAAACATTATCATTAAATATCATGAATACATTAGCCAACCAGCACAGTTATCAATTCATTTTCAGTTCATCTTATCAGTATAAATGAGATTTAGCCACTTTTATCTCAGAAGCAGATCGAGTCCAAAAATTTGTAGACCAGTGTTATTAGTCTGTCTACATCTCCATAGCTCAAAATGCCTTGTTCCACCTTGTGATGTCATGAAGCGGTAGTTTTTAAGCTACCTTTTTCCTTTTAGTTCAGTGGAGATCGACAATTCCAGGGCTGAATCATCCAAATGATTTTACTGAAGATGTATTGAGTTTAAAAACACAGTAGAGACCTTAGTGCAATATGGGTCATTTTATGGTGCATAGTGTAACATGTGTGCTTCTATGGGTATATCATTGCTCTGTCTGAAATGTTCCACAGTATAACTTTAAACCAGGGGTGTTAAACTCATTTTGGTCCAGGGGCCGTATCCAACCTACTTTGATCACAAAGGGGCCAGATCAGAAACTCATGGCAAATATACCCCAAAAATAACAATAAGTCCAAATATTTGTGCAGAGAAACACACTAAACACTAACACAGAGCTCTTTCTTTTACACAATATTATAATATTATGAACAACCTGAAAATGCCATTTCAATCTAAACACACAGGTTTCCCATTCACCTCCGTGAACAAATAGGAATTAGTCACTTTTTCTTGGAAAATCCTGCACTCGGCGTCCTCTTTTTCTCATTTTGTTGATGAGGGTGTCACGGTCAACAGTCAAAACGATTTTCCTTTAAGAGCGTTTGGAAAGAGGCAAGTCTTCATTTGTGCTGCTCTGGTGGGAGGGGCCACGTACAGAGGTGCTATGCTAAACTGTGCAGAAAACAGGCACAGAAAATTACCACTATTTTAATAGAAAATTAAAATATTAAAACATTTTAATAGAATATTAACATATTTTGATAGAAAATCAGCTGAGGGCCAGATTAAAGGTCTTGGAGGGCCAGATCTGGCCTCCAGGCCGCATGTTTGACACTCCTACTTTAAACAGCTCTAACTTAGGTGGTTTCACAGCTCAAAAATACCTAGAAAAACCGTCAACCTGACCTGTAATTTGGTCTGGTTTGGTCTCCATGAAGATAGAAAGATTTAACAGCATACTTTGAAACATTCAGGACAAAGCAATAACGGAGAACAACATTTGGCAGAAAAGTTACACAATACACCTTTAAGTAACAATATTCTAACACATTATAAATACAAAACTGGCACTCAGTGACAGTGACTCAGTGTCATAAGGAGTTTGTTTGCTGTACAGCTGTGTGCGTGTGTGAACTGAGCCAAACTGGACTTGTACATCTGCGTGAAGGCACCGTGAACATGCAAGGTGCTGCTCAGTACGACGGTACACAATACAATACTGCACTACAGGGGTTTGAACTGCCAAGCGGCCTTTTCACGGACAAATAAAGACACATGAGTTTGGGCTCTCTTTTCTATTTCGCTGGCCCTTTCCACTATTTCATTATTAGACCTGTCACAATAATAAAACGACATACTGAAAAAATACTGACAAAGCAGAATAATCCCACTGAACCCTTTTTATATAGACAGTATCATTAAAAGGCATGAGCTGCAACTAATACATGAACTGGGAATTAGACAGATATTTATTAGATAGTTATTTATTCTACTATTTACAGCTCAAATCTTACGTTATTACATTAAAATGGCAAAAATCTTCCCACTGTTGTAAAGAAATTGTACACACAATAAATACTGAGCCCCACAATATACAACTCTGGAAAAAAATAAGAATTATCAGTTTTTTATTATCAGATTTGACTACTTATAGGTATGTGTTTGGGCAAAAGGAATATTTTTGTTTGAGTCTCTAAACTACTGACAACATTTCCCCCAAATTCAAATAAAAATATTATCGTTTAGAGCATTTATTTGCAGAAAATGACAAATGGTCAATATAACCAAAAAGATCCATGTTTTCAGACCTCAAACAATGCAAAGAAACAAGATCAAATTCATTTTAAAACGACATAATACTAATGTTTACACTTAAGAAGAGTTCACAAATCAATATTTGGCGCAATAACTCTTATTTTTAATCACAGCTTTCATGCGTCTTGGCATGCTCTCCACAAGTCTTTCACATTGTTCTTGGGTGACTTTATTCCACTCCTGGTGCAAGAACTGAAGTAGCTCAGCTTTGTGTTTGTGTTGGAATTCAACAGACGCTGGAATGGAATGGCTGTAATACATGTAGAGATGGTGATTTCAGAAAAAAATGCAGTGGTCTCTTTATTTTTTTCCAGAGCTGTATAGTTCCAGCTATACTGAATGATAAATTAATTATGCAATATCACGACTGGCATTTGTCATGACCTCTGGTTCTTATACATTACAATAATACAGTATACATAATAATAATACAGTAATTACAAATAAAAATAAACTAAAGTGTTCCTAAAAATGGACTGATATGGGTTTTTTTCATGGCAAATGCAGATTGTTAAGAATGCTAAGCAAATTTCATTTTCGTTCATTTCATTTATTTTTTCATTTCGAGCAGATCAACACAAGGAAATAAATTCATGGAACCCATATACTGTACAGTCAAATAGATTGACTTTTTTTTTTTTTGCTAAAAAAAAAGGGTGGGAAGAAGAAAACTTCTTGAATCCCACCCCTGTCTTCCAAAACATAACTTAAATTATTGATTTAGCTTCCTTGTCAGTTCAGTTGAAAAACACAAAACAAAACAAAGGCATACTTGTACCAAAGAAAAAATAAAAAATAAAAAAAATAAATAATGATTGATGAAATGATGACTGATAAGCTCTGTGGATATTTTTGGGCCGATATACAGGGTGTTGTTTTGGCCGACCTGCTGCCTAAGAATCCACATAAAGCTTTATTTGAACACTTATGCTCAAAGAAATGATTCCAAAATATCAGAAGAACTTATTGGTTTGTATTGACAATGGCCATATTGGTCGATCTCTAATCAAAGAGTAGTACATTGCATTATTTATTCACTCTGGAACACTCCATAGCCCAGAATTTATACCAGGAGCTTCAGACACATGTAATGTAAGCAAAGCTGCAGCTGCATATTTTGAAAAGCATCAGTTTACACCAGAGGCATCAGAGTCGTTTTAAATCACAATACCAAAGCTGACAAAAGAGAGTGATTCTTTGCAGCGAAAACAAGCCGTACTGCTCGCATGAATGACGCTACTCACTATTTCACTTTCGTTGTTTGTGCCACACACCTTTTCCTTCACATGCTATCCTTGTAAAGTTGCTGTTTCATGTTATAAAGTGTTTTATATTTATCTTCCATGGCTGTAAACTTTCCATAGTCCATCATGAGTCATTCCCCGGGCTCCCGGATGCGACCCACGGTGTTTACGGGACTGTAGTCGTTTCAGAGAACGTATTTTGAAAGTTTATTTTGACACCATGTGCTTATTTCCCATCTTCCACATGCTGAAAATCCTGGAGACGCTACGTTGACACTGAAAAATTTGAATTCCAGCCTACAGCTCAGGAAAAAAATAAAAAATACCACTGCATTTTTTTTCTGAAATCAGCATCTCTACATGTATTACAGCCATTCCATTCCAGCGTCTGTTGAATTCCAACACAAACACAAAGCTGAGCTACTTCAGTTCTTGCACCAGGAGTGGAATAAAGTCACCCAAGAACAATGTGAAAGACTTGTGGAGAGCATGCCAAGACGTATGAAAGCTGTGATTAAAAATAAGGCTTATTGCACCAAATATTGATTTCTGAACTCTTCTTAAGTGTAAACATTAGTATTATGTTGTTTTAAAATGAATTTGATCTTGTTTTTTTGCATTGTTTGAGGTCTTATTTTGACCATTTGTCATTTTCTGCAAATAAACGCTCTAATCCAGGGGTGTCAAACATGCAGCCCGGGGGCCAGATCCGGCCCTCCAAGACCTTTAATCTGGCCCTCAGCTGATTTTCTATTAAAATATTTTAATTATATTTTAATTTTCTATTTAAAATATTGGTAATTTTCTGCGCCTGTTTTCTGCTCAGCTTAGCATAACAGCATCTCCAGCGCCACCAGAGCAGCACAAATGAAGACTTGCCTCTTTCCAAACGTTCTTAAAGGACCATCGTTTTGGCTGTTGACTGTGACACCCTCATCAGCAAAAATGTCAAAAATGAGAAAAGTGGACGCTGAGTGCAGGATTTTCCAAGAAAAAATTGACTAATTCCTATTAGTTCACGGAGGTGAATGGGAAACCTGTGTGCTTGAGTTGAAATTGCATTTTTCTTCTTCAGTAGGTTGGATACGGCCCCTGGACCAAAATGAGTTTGACACCCCAGCTCTAAATGATAATATTTTTATTTGGAATTTGGGGGAAATGTTGTCAGTAATGTTGTCAGAAAATGTTCCTTTGGCCCAAACACATACCTATAAGTAGTAAAATCAGAAAAAATGATAATTTTGCAGTGGTCTCTTATTTTTTTCTGTATTTTGAGCGACACGTAGCGTAATGATGCCACCGCTGGACGTGCGTATGACATTGCTGGTGTAGATTGTCATTGTATTGGTGTAAACTGGCGGTAAGCGTGCAAAACTGTCCTGGCGCTAACTGAACAAAATGTGTCCCATTATGCGCATTAGGGCTGGGCGATAATTCCCCTTCTATTGATCGAACCTGAGTTCTGACATGATTTTATTTACGATCTCACTTACTCTCTAGCCCCTGCCCTCTTTCAGTTCTAAGTCCGAATATAACCAGTAAATACTAAATTACGAACCACCTTCGAACGCGACTTGTGACAGGGGAAATGATCGATGTCCGAACTCACTGCCAGCTCTGTGCGTAAATACAGAGTATGCCCGAGTCGGTCTAACGCACGGCGACAGTTCAAGTGGCTGCTATGGAAACGTGTCGCGTTTCATTGGCACAGTAATCAGGCTGAGTCTCGATGAAGGAGGAAGAGAGGGGAGGGGGTAGGAGAGAGAGGTGGTCTTCTGAGAAAAGACCACCTGCTTCACATTTCTGTCCAAAGTCAAGTATTTAATAATAACCATAAATCTGCATCCAAGTCCTACGCTTGAGACTGAACACAATACAACAGACCAGAGTGACCCCGGTGCACTCTGTCATGAAAGGTTTATGTCTGTAGCGAGGTGTTTAGTGTGCGTCAGGTTTGAATTCTGCTTGAATGTGCACTTTTTTGGTTGGGGGTCCATCACGTGCTTATTTCTATGAATATGTCATTGCTCTACCTTACATTTATTCAGTTACTGGTGGTTTTATAGCTCAAAAACATCTAGAAAAAACAGGCATTGACTGGTCTGGTTTGGTCTCCATAAAGATAGAAAGGCTTAGACTTAGACAAACTTTATTGATCCACATTGGAAATTATTTAGGTACAATAGCTCACACATCATAATATAATATATAACAGAGGGCAACAATAAAGATAGCAAGAGACCGGTGTCAAATGAGACATAATTATAAAAATAAAAATAATAAGTGTATATGTACAAGTCAAAATAAAATAGAAAAATAAGTAATAAAATATCAAATAAAATATCAAAGCTAGGTACTTGTAGCAGTCCACAATCTCCATCCACCTCATGACCCTGGATGGTAATGGGCTCCACTGCTGTCCTCTTTCTCCTGAAGTCAATCACCAGTTCCTTGGTCTTGTCCAAGTTCAGGAGCAGATGGTTTGCCTGGAACCACTCCACAAAATTTGTAATCAGTGTCCTGTACTCCAGCTCCTGTCCATCCCTGATACACCCAACCAC
>JAVJIX010000026.1:5900000-6002500 GCA_036785185.1 Paratrypauchen microcephalus | reverse complement strand
ACCAACACACAACCCATGATTTGGGAAGTTCCCAAATGGATGGATGGGAATGGATCGCTTTTTTCCACTTGTAGATGCCATCAAAAATGAAACTAATGCCAAAAGTAGTAGCAGCAGTAGTAGTAGTAGCAGCAGCAGTAGCAGTAGTAGTAGTAGCAGTAGTAGTAGTTGAAGTAGTTGAGGAGGTACCGGTAAGTGAGAAGGCCAAAACAGCAGGTTACGGTTTAGGCGACTCATTGACCCTCTGATAGTCGCTTCTACTTCATTTACGTTGTGATGATGAGACATACTGTAGCGGCTTATTGCCGTCAAAAGAAAGACGCAGCTAAGCAAACACACTAAATGACCGCAATTTAATTGCGACGCAAGCTCATTTCTGCATAGAGCAGGCCTAAAACCGAACAAAACTGCAGCAGTGACAACCTGTAATGGATAAATGCTAAAACTTTAATGTAATCACAGTAAGTATCGCAGAAAAGTAGGACGACACTCTCCAAATTTATCCAGGGCCATTGTCTCCAGCATCTGGGTAAAAAAGTCAGCTAAATTCTGATAAAACTGGATTTCTGTCCTAAATAATCATTCAGTCAGACAGTTGCGCAATTATTTATGGACTAATAATAATCATACGAGTTTTTGTCAAGCTGGATTTGACATAAATTAGCTTTTTTAACAGCTGGAGCTAAGGTGAGCAGTCAATGCGAGCACTGCTAACACCATGATGAGAGTTTTTTCAGAATCAGGATCTACAGCTCCATTTTCACCAACTGGATGTTCAGACACCACTAAAAATGGCGTGGCTTTAAACAGTGCTTTAAGTAGGGAATAGTGTGGACATTCGGACACCGCCCGTCTTCTCGATTCTTTAACGATAAGCCCCACCCACAGAAAAGAAAGGCCAACAGGAAACGGCCTCTGTCCTCCTCAGGCACATGATTGCTTTGGCCTTGTACAATCTGAATTTTGACTGTTGAAATCGAGGGGTTTTTATTTTGGAACATAAAACATGTTGAAAAAGTATACTTAAAAATTTTAATTCGATTGAAATTCAGAATAAAGAGTTAAAAAATTCAACGTGAGAAATTCTGCTGCATTAAAATTCTAAATTTGATTAAACAAATTATCTTACAAACAATACTGGGAGAATCGATATGAAACAAAATTTTGTCCAAAATATATGAACTGTTGGTATTTGCTTTTCATTCTGTGGTGAACTGAATAATTAAAATCCTGCTGCTTTCATTTTATTAGTATTAAATTTTTAGCCAAAGATCAGACTAAAGTGAAATCTTTTTTTTTCTCATTTTGGCGTGTGTTTATTGCACTGAAAACCACTTCCTTTCTCTGAGAGGGCTTGCATTTCCATTTCCAGAAAATGTTTTGAATTTTCCATTTCCATCGAATCACGCAGGTGACACGTCATCTCCAGAAAGTTACGTACTGTATCTTTAAAAGTCTGCTCAGACACAGGACTACTACTAAAGCAAGTGTGAGTTTTCAGAAAAGGGATCGAAGAAGGGTAAAACTCAAGATTGAGGTTATTAGCATTTAATGTTGAATTAGTCAGATATACAAACGTAATGATGGCATCCGACATCTTCAGTTGTCACATCGTCCACACACAGGCATCGTGTCTCTTTGGCCTACACCACACAGAAAACTGACTACTGTGGCCACCTATATATAGTGGTAGCTATGACATAAGCTCCCACAGCTAACCAATAGCAGGAGGGGAGTTTACCAATAGTTGACATATGGGAGCAGGTGGATATCCCATTACACCAACCTATAGGAAACTGTATGCTTATAAATAGGTTGTTTACCACCGTCCAGGTTAAGCAACACAGTTTTCACAGAATACTTAAAGGAAAAGTAACGTTTTTTACCATTTGAGCCTTATTTCGGTAATAAAACAAGTTGTTTTACTCACCCATAGCACTTTGGTGTCATATAGATGTTTGAGATTTGCGGTTAGCCTAGCGCGACTTCTAGCCATAGCTCGGGCATATAATATATTCCCCGAGCATGTAATATGCCCCGTGCGGTCTCCAAATAACACAAACTTTAGCACTTTTCAAATCATAGAAGCTCGATGTCTTAGTCTACGATTTTGTTTGAGTCAAAAGTGGCCTGTAATCCGAGATTTAGCCATAGTTTACAGCTTTGCGTTTCATGTTTGGGTCCCGGGAGCTGAGAGCACACTCCGCACATGCGCACTGGCGTCCTCATCTAATCAAAACTATGACTAAATCTCGGATTACAGGCCACTTTTGACCAAACGAAATCGTAGACTAAGACATCGAGCTTCTATGATTTGAAAAGTGCTAAAGTTTGTGTTATTTGGAGACTGCAAACATGTGCCCCGAGAACTCGCGTTACGGATATCGCAAATCTAAAACATCTCCGGAAGTGCTCCATATGACACCAAAGTGCTATGGGTGAGTAAAACAACTTGTTTTATTACCGAAATAAGGCTCAGATTGTAAAAAACGTTACTTTTCCTTTAAACACAGAATATGAGTTTTCAAATGTATGAAAAATGAATCTCACGCAAGTTTGTGGACCTTTTTATTCCTAAAGACCGGTTCATCAATTGACAGAATATGTAACTTTTTGTTATGTGAACTTATCCACCAAAGCCAAGGTGGATGCATGAGAAACTCCAGGACTGTCATCAAGTCATCGAGTCCAAAACAGTTTCAGTTCACACATAATGACTCAGGATCTCTGTTTTTCACGTTTTCCTCATATTTGACAGTTCTTGTGTTGGATGTTTCCCTGGTGTATGTTGTGCTTTATGGAAAGGTGTGGCCCAGCTGGAAGAGTGGACCTCTCCCTGTGTAAATAACCACTGCTCTGACGGTGGACAGTGGACAGTGGAGAGTTTTATAGAGGCTGGACAAGAGGTGAAGTCACAAATGGGTTTTACGACGTACTCAATACTGACAGACTAAAAATGAACCAGCAAAGCTTAAAAAGGAACTACATTCGAATCATCTTTATTGTTGTTGACTTTCCGGGGTTTATTTCTGATGCCCTTCCCATGGTATGATCCCTGATACCACACAAGCACTCACAGCAAAAGGTTCCAGGCTGCCCGGGTCTTTGTGTGTGAACGTTTCTCCTCTTGTCATCCGCCCATTTAACACGCGTTATTGGTAAAATCCTCCAGCCAAGGTGGTCCTGACCAACTGTCTGTTTAACAGGGCATTATTTAAATATTATAAATCGTTTTTCAATACTCTCCTAGTTACTGTTTCTTATTATTATTACTTATTTTATCAGACTGTATAACTCCACTGTATGGTCCTAACGTGCAATATCATTTTTCAATACTCTCCTAGTTACTGTTTTATTATTATTACTTATTCTATTATTACTTATTTTATTATTATTATTACTTATTTTTATGCCATTCCTGCCTGCATGCACTTTTCTTTCTTGTTCAAACTGTCCCTACATTGAGCTACTGTGACAAGTAAATTTCTCCTGCGTGAGATCAATAAAGTCTTATCTTTTCCATTTTGTTAATTTTATTTTTTATACCTAATGTTGTAACATGTCCTCTGTAATGGTCTGTAATAGTGTTAAATCCACGTGAAGTTAACAAACTAACAAAAACTTTTTTTTTTCTTTGATGACCAACATCTCCGACAAGCGTCTACAGTTGCCTCAAAAAGTTTTTAGACTCCCTTTTTATTTATTTATTTATTTATTTATTTATTTATTTATTTATTTATTTATTTATTTATTTATCATAGTGATATTTATCAAACTAGAGTCTATCTCAAAAAACACTTAAAAGATCGACTGGTTAACTTAATGTCCTCTATAAAGGACACAAATGAATGGGCGGGTCTCAGGAGGATATTGTTAAAGGTGCACTTCGCTAACCTGGCTCACACCAGATTGATGTGTGTGGCACTCTGAATTGAGTTCGACACATTGGTCTGGGTTGGCTCTTGCCGAAAGAGTTCACGAAAACGCAAAACGTCATGACCTTCAAAGTTCAAAAAGTTCAAAGTCAGCTTTATTGTCAATTCTGCCATATGTGTTCAACATACAGTGAATCGAAATTTCGTTTCTCTCTGGCCAAGTAGTGCAAAAAGACAGTGTACAAAATACAATATGAAGACAAAACACAACAAAAACTATCTAAGACAGAGATCTAAGTTAAAACTAAAGTCTACGGTCTAAAATCTTAAAACAGTGCAACATAATAAATAACAAATAACCTATACTATATACAGATTTCCAAAGTGTGCAGTGTGCATCAAAATGTGCAGTGGAAGATACAGCAGTGACTTGGTCATGTGAAGTAGAATGTGCATTGGAGTTAAGATAAATAAAAATAAGTGTGCAACAGTAGTAATTCTAGTGCAACAGGAGTAAACAACAGTACTAAAAATTCCAGTAGTAAATGTGCAATAACAGTAGTAAACAGCAGTGCAACGGGGGTAAAAATCAATAACAGGAGTAAACAACAGTACTAAAAATTCCAGTAGTAAATGTAAGTGTGCAATAACAGTAGTAAACAACAGTGCAACAGGAGTAAAATCCAGTAGTAAGTGTAAATGTGCAGCAGTGCAACAGTCGTCCTTAGCAGCAGTTTTTTAAAGTGTCTAGAGTGATATGTCTTTTATGGAATACAGGTTATGCCAATATGGGGGGTGGGGGGTGGGAGATGGGTAAGGTGGGAGTTCGGGTGTGAGTTCAGCCTCCTGACAGCCTGGTGGATGAAGCTGTTTGAAAGCCTGGTGGAGTGAGCCCGGAGACTCCGGTACCTTCTCCCCGAGGGCAGGAGGCTGAACAGGCTATGTGCGGGGTGGCTCGGGTCACCCACAATGCTGGACGCTCTGCGGGTGAGCCGGGTGTTAAAAATGTCTAGGAGGGAGGGGAGAGAGACACCAGCGATCCTCCCAGCTGCATTCACTATGCGCTGCAGGGCTTTCCTGTTCTGTTCAGTGCAGCTCCCGTACCACACAGTGATGCAGCTAGTCAGAACGCTCTCAATGGTGCCTCGGTAGAAGGTGGTCATAATGGGTGGAGGGGCTCCAGCTCTCCTCAGTTTGCGGAGGAAATAGAGGCGCTTCTGAGCCCTCTTTGCCAGTGATACAGTATTCACTGTCCAGGAGAGGTCCTCACTGATGTGCACCCCCAGGAATTTGGTGCTGCTCACCCTCTCTACAGCAGCACCATTGATGGACAGTGGGGGGTGCTGGGTGGGGCCTCTCCGGAAGTCAATAACAATCTCCTTGGTCTTTTCAACATTAAGAAGGAGATTGTCATTGCTGCACCACTGGGTCAGAAGGCTCACCTCACTCCTGTAGTTTGTCTCATCGTTATTAGAGATGAGACCCACCACAGTCGTATCGTCCGCAAACTTCACTATGTGATTGGTGCTGAACGCTGGTGAGCAGTCGTGGGTCAGCAGAGTGAAGAGCATCGGACTGAGCACACAGCCCTGGGGGGCTCCTGTGCTCAGTCTAATGCAGCTTGAGGTGTTTCTGCCGACCCGCACTGCCTGTGGCCTCTCACTGAGGAAGTCCAGCAGCCAATTACAGAGTGAGGTCTGAAGCCCCAGGTGTTCTAGTTTGATAATGAGCTGCTGAGGGATTATAGTGTTGAATGCTGAACTGAAATCTATGAACAGCATTCTCACATATGAGTCTTTATTGTCTAGGTGGGTGAGAGCCGGGTGAAGTGCAGAACAGATTGCATCCTCGGTAGAGCGGTTGGCCCGGTATGCAAACTGGTATGGGTCTAGGGTGGGGGGGAGGATGGATTTGATGTGTGCCATGACTAGCCGTTCAAAGCACTTCATGATGATGGGGGTCAGTGCAACAGGGCGATAGTCATTAAAAGTGGCCGGAGTGGGCTTCTTTGGCACGGGAACGATGGTAGTGGTTTTGAAGCAGGAGGGAACGACAGCCTGGCTCAGAGAAGCATTAAAGATGTCTGTGAGGACATCCTTGAGCTCCTCTGCACAGTCTTTCAACACACGACCAGGAATGTTGTCCGGGCCTGCAGCCTTGCGGGTGTTGATCCTGGAGAGTGTCCTCTTCACGCTGGCTGCAGACACACACAGGGGCTGGTCGTGGGGAGGTGGTGGAGTTTTTTGGGGCCGGGTGTCATTTCCTGCCTCAAACCGTGCAAAGAAGCTGTTGAGGTCATTGAGCAGGGTGATATTATTGTCACAGGTCTGTGGCAAGGGGTTTGTAAGCCGTGATGTTCTGGATGCCCTGCCACAGACTCCGTGTGTCCCTGCTATCTCTAAAGTGTCCGGTTATTTTCTGTGTGTATCTGTGTTTGGCTTTCCTGATGCCACGGGACAGGTTGGCTCTTGCTGCCCTCAGATGGGGGACATCCCCAGCTCTGAAGGCAGCGTTCCTGGCTCTCAACAGCCTGTGAACCTCCCCTGTCAGCCATGGCTTCTGGTTAGCCCTGGTGGTGATGGTTTTAGTGTGTGTGACATCACCAATGCATTTGGTGATGTAGGAGGTCACAGTGTCTGCGTACTCCTCAATGTCAGTGTGATTGTTGTATGTGGCGGCCTGTTTGAACACTGCCCAGTCTGTTGTACCGAGGCAGTGCTGTAGTGCAGACGAGGCCCCCTCTGGCCACACCTGGATCTGCTTCAGAGCCGGCCTAGAGACCCTTACACGGGGTCTGTATGCCGGTCTGAGCACAACAGAGATGTGGTCAGAGAGGCCTATGTGGGGGAGGGGGTAAGCCTTGTATGCTCCCTTGTGTGGTGTGTAAACCATGTCCAAAATGTTGTTTCCCCTGGTTGGGAAATCAACATGCTGATGCATTTGTGGCATGACAGTTTTGAGGTCTGCATGGTTGAAATCCCCGGCAAGGATAAAAAATCCGTCCGGGTGAGCAGTCTGTTGCTCGCTAATAGAGTTATACAGCTCATACAGTGCCTCCCTCCTATCAGCGCTGTTCGGTGATGGGGGGACATAAACAACCACTAGCAATATTGCCGTGATTTCACGCGGGAGATAAAAAGGCCGGCACTTCAGAATCATAAACTCCACTAGGGGTGAACAGTGTCTACATACCACCACAGCGTCCCGACAATAAGTGTCCCGAAGAAAAATTATTAAACCCCCTCCGCGGGATTTAACTCCGGGGACACCGCTAGCTCGGTCCGAGCGGTAGCATGTTAGCTCGTCCAGGCGTATCGCTGAGTCCGGGATGTTGTCATGGAGCCATGTTTCCGTAAAAACAAAAACACAGCACTCCCTCACGTCGCGCTGGGCAGCCCTCAGTCTGATGTAGTCCATTTTATTGTCCAGAGACTGCACGTTGGCGAGGAGAATGGATGGAATGGCCGGCCGGTGCAGGCTAGCCGTTAGCCTAGCTCTGATACCGCCGCGCTTGCCTCGCTTCTGCGTCCTCTCACACCGCTTGCGGCGTCTCCTCTCCGGGCGGGGGGCGGCAGGCGAGTCCGGTGTAGCAGCGTTAGCAGCATTAGCAGCAGGCCGGCGGAGTAGTCCGAAGCGCGCCAGCTTCTCCTCTAGTACAGTGTCCAGGGAGTTGTGCTGGCCAGTTCTGCCTATGTCCAGCAGAAACTGCCTACTGTACTTGTTAAAAAACACTGAAGACGGACAAGATAGACTAGACAAAGACGGTGAAAACACTACGCTATCGGCCGGACGAGGGGCCGCTGCGTCTTCACGCGCCGCCATCTTGGATCCAAGACCTTCACCTTTGGCTTCCACATGAACCTCCATGCTTCTATGATTAATCTGCCCCCTGGTGGGCACATTTAAACATTAGAGCGGGAGCATCTCAAGATGGATTCTCGTGAGTTTATGAACTCACAAATGTGACCGGCCACGGAAAAACAGTCAGAAGTCGTCCCAGAGGCGTTTTGAGTTATTCACAGATTCTGAAAGTGTAGATTCTAAGCTTTCCAACGATGCCTTACACATGGAAATCTGAGAACATTTGAAGAACTTGTGACCATCTGAAAGCAGCACATTGTGAAAATGACAAGCTGAGAAAAGCCACGTTAAAGATGGTCCTGTTTTAGTCTTGGTTTAGTCCTGGTTTAGTCCTGTTTTAGTCCTGGTTTAGTCCTTTTTTAGTCCTGTTTTAGTCTTGGTTTAGTCCTGGTTTAGTCCTGTTTTAGTCCTGGTTTAGTCCTTTTTTAGTCCTGTTTTAGTCTTGGTTTAGTCCTGGTTTAGTCCTGGTTTAGTCTTTTTTTAATCCTGGTTTAGTCCTGGTTTAGTCCTGGTTTAGTCCTGTTTTAGTCCTGTTTTAGTCGTGGTTTAGTCCTTTTTTAGTCCTGGTTTAGTCCTGGTTTAGTCCCTGGTTTAGTCCTTTTTTAGTCCTGGTTTAGTCCTGCTTTAGTCCTGGTTTAGTCCTGTTTTAGTCTTGTTTTAGTGCTGGTTTAGTCCTATTTTAGTGCTGGTTTAGTCCTGGTTTAGTCCTATTTTAGTCCTGTTTTAGTGCTGGTTTAGTCCTGGTTTAGTCTTGTTTTAGTCCTGTTTTAGTCCTGTTTTAGTCGTGGTTTAGTCCTTTTTTAGTCCTAGTTTAGTCCTGTTTTAGTTTTGTTTTAGTGCTGGTTTAGTCCTATTTTAGTCCTGTTTTAGTGCTGGTTTAGTCCTGGTTTAGTCCTGTTTTAGTCCTATTTTAGTGCTGGTTTAGTCCTGGTTTAGTCTTGTTTTAGTCATGTTTTAGTGCTGGTTTAGTCCCGTTTTAGTCCTGTTTTAGTGCTGGTTTAGTCCTGTTTTAGTCCTGTTTTAGTGCTGGTTTAGTCCTATTTTAGTCCTGTTTTAGTGCTGGTTTAGTCCTGGTTTAGTCCTATTTTAGTGCTGATTTAGTCCTGGTTTAGACCTGTTTTAGTGCTGGTTTACTCCTGGTTTAGTCCTGGTTTAGTTCTGTTTTGGTCGTGGTTTAGTCTTGTTTTAGTCCTGTTTTAGTGCTGGTTTAGTCCTGGTTTAGTCCTGGTTTAGTCCTGTTTTAGTCGTGGTTTAGTCCTGGTTTAGTCTTGTTTTAGTCCTGTTTTAGTGCTGGTTTAGTCCTGGTTTAGTCATGGTTTAGTCATGGTTTAGTCGTGGTTTAGTCCTGGTTTAGTCTTGTTTTAGTCCCGTTTTAATGCTGGTTTAGTCCTGGTTTAGTCCTGTTTTAGTCGTGGTTTAGTCCTGGTTTAGTCTTGTTTTAGTCCTGTTTTAGTGCTGGTTTAGTCCTGGTTTAGTCGTGGTTTAGTCCTGGTTTAGTCTTGTTTTAGTCCTGTTTTAGTGCTGGTTTAGTCCTGGTTTAGTCCTGTTTTAGTCGTGGTTTAGTCCTGGTTTAGTCTTGTTTTAGTCCTGTTTTCGTGCTGGTTTAGTCCTGGTTTAGTCCTGTTTTAGTCCTGTTTAAGCAACCAGTGCTGTTATCTGAAACATGGAGTGGCTTCTTCATGATCTCATCTAGCACATTCTGCAAAAAAAAATCAAAATCACAAATTTAGAACAAAAAAAAAAAAATGCTTCGAATGGGATTTTCTCGTGTTCACGAATCCCGACATGTGACCGTTTTTTCCCTTGGTGGGTCACAAATATCATGAGAATCTGTTTCAGCTCTGGTGCTACAACCTGCACAAAGCGTCTCAAAGGAGATTGTGGACTGTATCTGTCTCATAAATAAACTAAATAAATAAAATAAAATAAATGTTGCTGTGCAAGGTTAGCACTTTGAGACTTTTCTGATGGAAGGTCCACCCTCTGCTTGTCTTCATGGAGAAGCCTGGAATGTTCCACAGTGTGACATTATCCGCTGTATATTTTAAAGCAATGTGTTGATCAACTCTATGTTCTCATTTACATTAGATGCAACACACAATTTATTGCTGTGTCATTTACTCTGAACGAGAGGAAGACGAAAACAAACCTCTGGCTGCTTTTCTGTTGTTTTGCAGAAGGAGGCAAAAAGAAAAAAGGACTGGGCCTGAAGAGGGAGAGGAAGAGGCTGCGCATGCTGGCTCTGGCTGCCAAAGGCCTTTCAGCCAATCAGACCACAGCAGGAGGGTCCCGTCTGCGCAGACAGTAGCATCAGCCAATCAGACAACAGCAGGAAATAACCTATACCAGATGACAGAAGCCGTGTCTCAATACTCAGTGTGCACAGCTCGGAGTGTGGTTTTAAGGGCGCGTACGTCACTTCCGGCGTGACAACTGCTGTCCCATTTCATGCACACTTAAAATGCACCCTGAAAACTAGGGATGCACCGATGTGGAAATTTTAGCCAATACCGATATCCGATATTAATGTTGCTGATATCAGCCGATACCGATATCTATTGATTTTTAATTCTGATTTTTAATTTCCTGATTTTTTGTTCAATTTCCTTTTTTTTTTTATAGTAGAACTTTTTTTTGTGTGTGTGTGTAACATTGTGTTCTGCGTCCTGATTGGCTAAGGGACCTTTGCCGATTGATGTTATAGATGGGGGACGTGGGGGGGGGGACCAGACTGGAACTAGACCAGGATCAGACCGGGACTAGACCAGGACTAAACGCGGACTAAACCAGGTCTAGACCAGGTCTAAACAAGGCCTAAACCTGGACTGGACCAGGACTAAACCTGGACTAAACCAGGATTGGACCAGGTCTAGACCTGGACTAAACCAGGACTGGACCAGGTCTAGACTTGGATTAAACCAGGACTAGACCAGGTCTAAACCAGGATTAAACCACCGCGTGCGGCTCTGCCTTTGCTCTTTTTGGACTGCGTGCCTCCCCCTCAGGACCGCGTCCACGAAACCGGGCAAAGAGCCGCATGCGGTGGTTTAATCCTGGTTTAGATCTGGTCTAGAGGAGACATGGGTCTCGTGCTCGCACTATCACGGATTTGAGCACGATGAGCTTCACTATTAATACATTTTGTTGAAAATCTACAAAAGTTTGAGTGTTTAAACGAGAGAGAAATGTGAGAAAACGTTAATTCGAGGGATTACTGTACTGACAAATATCAGTCGTTAATATCGGCCCACTTTTACACACCGAGCCGATACTGATATGTTAAAAATTTGTCAATATCGGCCGATACCGATGTTACTGCCAATATATCGTGGATCCCTACTGAAAATCGCAGTCGTTTCCATGGAAATCAGGGTGTGCACACTTTGCGCAGTCATATATCCCAGCATGCACCGCGCGCTACTTCTTCTACGGGAGAAAATGGAGTCGGCGGCTGCATCTGGTAGGTGCCGGACCTGTCCCATTTCGCCGACGCCCATGCGGTCTGCAGAGTGCACTTATGCACAGTCCGGAGTGCCCTTAGAACCACACTCCGAACGGTGCACACTGCGAATTGAGACACGGCTAGAACCTCTGGCCTATGACACATATATTTGCACATGCCACAACTTCAGAAAACAGCAGAGGCAAACCTCAACGAATCAGACGATAACAAAAACAATCACTTCTCCAATCAGATAACAGAAGACAATTCTTTCCACAATGAGAACACTTTATAACGTCACATGATTACACTACCAGACAATAACGAACATCTACAGAGACCTATCCATGTAATTCTTTAATACCAGTTTGCTGCTTGCTTTTATGTTACTGTGTTAAAATTGTTATAATATTGTATTTCCATATCATGTGGTCTAATTCTCAGCTTAACTTTGAATGCCATTTGAATGTAATTTAGCTAATTATGAATGGATTTTTTTTTTTTTTTTTTTTTTGCCCAGTCATATTAAAAGTTTAAAACTAAACTATACTAAAGTGTCACTTATTCCTGTCTCTTGTGTCTTGTGGTTTTGTGTTTTTCGAGTTATAGTTCAGTTACCGGATACATGCGGATGACGACTTCTGTTGTAGTTATCGCTAGTGATGGGAATTAATACGATTTTTACGATTACGATTCCATTATCGATGCTGCTTAACGATTCGATTCTTTATCGATTCTCTTATCGATTCTAATTTGGGGGAAAAAGGAGAACAAACTGTTTGATTAGCACCAAGATTAGCACTAGTCCTGGTCTAGTCCTGGTCTAGTCCTGGTTTAGTCCTGGCCTAGTCCTGGTCTAGTCCTGGTCTAATCCTGGTTTAGTCCTGGTCTAGTCCTGGTCTAGTCCTGGTCTAATCCTGGTTTAGTCCTGGTCTAGTCCTGGTCTAGTCCTGGTTTAGTCCTGGTCTAGTCCTGGTCTAGTCCTGGTCTAGTCCTGGTCTAGTCCTGGTTTAGTCCTGGTTTAGTCCTGGTCTAGTCCTGGTCTAGTCCTGGTCTAGTCCTGGTCTAGTCCTGGTCTAGTCCTGGTTTAGTCCTGGTCTAGTCCTGGTCTAGTCCTGGTTTAGTCCTGGTCTAGTCCTGGTCTAGTCCTGGTTTAGTCCTGGTCTAGTCCTGGTCTAGTCCTGGTTTAGTCCTGGTCTAGTCCTGGTCTAATCCTGGTTTAGTCCTGGTCTAGTCCTGGTCTAGTCCTGGTCTAATCCTGGTTTAGTCCTGGTCTAGTCCTGGTCTAGTCCTGGTTTAGTCCTGGTCTAGTCCTGGTCTAGTCCTGGTCTAGTCCTGGTCTAGTCCTGGTCTAGTCCTGGTCTAGTCCAGGTTTAGTCCTGGTCTAGTCCTGGTTTAGTCCTGGTCTAGTCCTGGTCTAGTCCAGGTTTAGTCCTGGTCTAGTCCTGGTCTAGTTCTGTTTAAGTCCTGGTCTAGTCCAGGTTTAGTCCTGGTCTAGTCCTGGTTTAGTCTTGGTCTAGTCCAGGTCTAGTTCTGGTCTAGTCCTGGTTTAGTCCTGGTTTAGTCCTGGTCTAGTCCTGGTTTAGTCCTGGTTTAGTCCTGGTCTAGTTCTGTTTTAGTCCTGGTCTAGTCCAGGTTTAGTCCTGGTCTAGTCCTGGTTTAGTCCTGGTCTAGTCCTGGTCTAGTCCTGGTCTAGTCCTGGTTTAGTCCTGGTTTAGTCCTGGTCTAGTCCTGGTCTAGTCCTGGTCTAGTCCTGGTCTAGTCCTGGTCTAGTCCTGGTTTAGTCCTGGTTTAGTCCTGGTTTAGTCCAGGTTTAGTCCTGGTTTAGTCCAGGTTTAGTGCTCAGTCTAATGTTGACACAAGCCGCTGTTTTCACCCAATATCTCCATTTGATGCAGAAATATGATAATAATGTGACTCACCCCGTGTCGCTCTGTTGTCAGATAATTTATGTGTCTCCACGTGTATTCGCGTATTCGCTTATATCCCGGACTTTCTGCTGCTAAGTATCCGACCGCACTTTGTACACGAGCTCCGGAGAAACGGACCTGTCCTTAACCTGTCCAGAACGTCTCCCGAACGTGTCATGTGTCCAAGTAGAAGTTAAAGGTCCATTTTCACAAACGTTCTTCTCGTCATGTGAAAATAGTATATAAACTCCGTATCAGTGAAGCGGCGAAGCACAGAGCAATCCCACCACTTTTGTGCGTAATTCGTGCTGGTTGGAATCGTTAAGAGAATCGTTAGATTAACTGCTAATCGATTCTGTGGAATTGAAACACACAGAACCGGTTCTCGATTCCCATCCCTAGTTATCGAAAACGGGCACGTGCAAACGCCACGGCTTCATTCAGCAGCAGCGTCTTCACAACCTGCCAAAGATTTCCACAGGGGACGTGACTCTCATCTTCGCTAATCTTCGCCGTCGCTCACAAGCAGCTGGTTGTAATTTTTGATCTGCTGAACATAACAGAACTCTACAGTGACATCTTTTTTTTTTTTTTTTTAAGTTAGACAAATTATAATACACAGATTTATAATAGGAAAGAATAGGATAAGAATAGGAAGAATCTAATGAGAAAATTGGTCCATTTTCTCAGTTTTCTTCGGTTGTGAGCATGAATAGAGCCCATAACGCCCGGCGACCTCACTGTTATGTAGAGTTATGCAAAAATGAATAAATATTTAAAGATAATGAAGTGAACAGGCAGCTGTGGGTGGACATCTCTGAAAACAAAAGTACACAAATAAAATATACTTCAGCGGAGGACACTTCTGTATTTAAAAAAGGTGTTTGTGTCTCAATGGTTATTTATTAATCTAATAATTGTATGGCACTAGGCAATACCCTATTCAGATTATTCACATTTGAAAATGAACTGCATTTAGCCTGGGGTGAGGAATGCTTCAGACTAGATCCAAACCCAGACTCCTGAACCAGCGGGTGCAGCTCTGGCTCACGCAGCAAAAAAGTTTGTCCAAAATTTAAGATATAAACACTTAAATCTATCAGAAAATGACTTAAAAGTAGTGAAATGATCTGTCCATGCAGCAAGATCATTTGACTTGACAAGTTATCTTAAAATAAACTACCTCTACACTAGAATTAAGCAGCTTCTGAACTAGTAAGCAGATAATAAATCTGAAAACAAGATTAATAACCTGATAGGAGTTTTAAAATCTTGGCCAGATCAGAGAATTTGCAGTGCAGATGAGCAGGAGCAGGGAGTGGTGTTCCTCGGGCCTCAGAACAACATAACAACCCAAACCAGGTCCGAGCGATTATCCGGATGCTTTGCACCACCTCGAGCACAGAGGACAGGAGCAACCCACAGGACCTACAGTCCACTGCACATTCTTGTTTTCTCTGCACAGAACCACCGCACAGAGGACGCCACAGAACTGTTGGACCCAGTCTACTGCGCATAGGTTTCACTCACCCCTGTCTGGAACCAGCACAGAGGACGGAGTCTCCAGAACTATCTGACCGACATGTGTGGAGGGCGGCACAAGACCAAGGACCCACCAGGCCCACCGAGACCCTGCAGTCTGGGCGGGCCTGGCGGTTCAGTCCTTGGTGCTACGGTGAATGGTACCGTGTCTTTAGCGCTGTACGCTGCTGCTGTCACCCGAACTCAGCGCTTCTGCTCCAGGCTGATGTTTTGTTTTTGTTTTTTTTATTTAACCTTTATTTAACCAGGAAAGTCCCACTGAGATGACTGATCTCTTTTTCAACGGAGTCCTGGCCAAGACAGCGGCACAGTTACATTACACACTGACATTTCAACACATCACAAAATGGATTCTTGGAGGCAATTACAAATCATAGATTTAATTTCCAAACCTTTCAACATAGATTTAAACTGAACTATTGAAGTCAGTTGAAATGTTGAAATGCCACGTTACCAGTCTCTGTGCGGACACTTGGGACAGAAAGAAGCAGTTTTGTAATCGCAGAGCATCATGTCCATCTGTTTTATGTTGAATATACTGTATGTAAGATGAGATAAGATAATCCTTTATTTGTCCCACAATGGGGAAATTGCAGTGTCACAACGCAAGTTTCAGAAACAGTTGGAAAATATGAGCATGCATCAAAATTAAGATAAATAATAATAATAATAAGTATGTACAATCAACTAAAAAACACAGCACTGTAAGGTTAAAAGGCACAGGAACGCTGCACAATAAATGTGTTTGATTCTGAGCAGTGAACAAACAGCAGTTAAAGTGACTCCAGTATAGTAATATATAATATTACTACAATAAAGTGACTTGTATGTACATAGATATGGAGGGAGCAGACCCATAATCCCTTTGTAAATGAACATGTACCAGTGACTTAGCCTGCGAGTGTCCAGTGCTGCCCAACCAACGAGTGTACAGGTCACAGTGTCCGAGGTTTACAGTTTGTGATCAATCGCAGAGAGGCATGGTAAACGGAGTCCAGCAATTTTAGTTCTTGGGTTGGGGCATTCATATAAAGAACATCTCCATAATCTAGGATGGGTAAAAACTGCAACAAGTCTCTTCTTTGCATTAAAAGATAAACTTAACTCGTTCCTAAAATAAAAGCCAATTGTCAGTCTTAGCTTCTTAATCAGTTTATCAATGTGTGCTTTAAAAGAAAGACTATCATCAATTAAAATACCTAAATATTTAAACAATTTAACTGCTTCTATTTTTGTCCCTTGACTAGTAACAACAGGAGGAATGTTCTGGGAATTACTCTTTGTCTTGTGTGTGCTGCGAGTGGAGTATAAAGTTATGGGCTACATGCTGTTGTTACATGAGTTCATCATCATAACGTGGGATGAGCACGGGCCTCGGTATCGATGGGGATGTTTCTCCTGGAAAAACATCCCCATCCCCAGGCACCCCCGTGCTACTGAGGTACTGGAAACAGTGGTACCTATCGCAATTAGAGGTACTGATGGTTCCCCAGGCTGACCCTCTCTGAAACATAGTAAGTTAGCATGCTGCCATGGACAGGGCCTATTACATGAATAAAAACAGCAGCTAGGAACATTTTTGGACTTACAGGGCTACCTTAGATTCTCAGTCAACTTCTCATTCAAGCTCATGCACACAACTGCACCAAACACTCCCAACCTTCTCCTAAACCCTTTGTTAAATGACAGGTTAATAATAATAATAATAATAATAATAATAATAATAATAATAATAATAATAATACATTTTATTTATTAGGCGCCTTTCTGGACACTCAAGGTCGCCTTACAACAAGTACAATATACATTACAGGCAGTTAAAGGTGTAAGATTTTTACCCGTTAATTACTGAAATTGAAGATACCCATTCAAAAATACAGTGTTTTCCAAGCCTTTTCACTTCCATCATGAAATCAAAGTATTCTGTTGGACTTCCCCATGTAGCGGCAACCATTTTAACTACGAGAGCCACAGAAGGACATACTGTATTTTGGGCTCTGCCTTCGCCGTTTTCTTTATAGCTGTCGGCACTGGCCCGTGGATTTCACACACTTTCACTTTCGGGTTAATGGCGGGTTACACGTTGCTTGCGCATACCGCCACCTACTGGTTCCTGGGAGATTCTGCTACTTATTACTGTTGTGTATGACCCTCGAAGTCTGCCGTAGCTAGAACCGGAATTGCAATACCCACCACCCACCAATGCGCCACCATCCTACACAGTGTACCTTTAAAAGCAGTTAAAAGCAACAATTAAAATACAAACAGTTAAAAACAAACAGTTAAACATTTAAACAATAACAATAACAAAGGCCAGTCTGAACAGATGAGTTTTGAGTTTGTTTTTGAAGTTACACTGTGAGGTTACACTGTTCATTTCATTAAAACACACTTAAGATCATCATATTTAAGATTTTTGCAAAAACATTCACACTAGTTTTCCCAATTTGGATATTTTTTAGGTTTCAAATTTTACTTCCTTCCTATCTGTTACTAACTTAAACCTCCTCTAATGTACACAGAAATTATCTGACAAATACAAATATGTGACAAATAATGCTTTAAAGGAGAATTAACGTTTTTTACAATCTGAGCCTTATTTCGGTAATAAACCAACTTGTTTTACTCACCCATAGCACTTTGGTGTCATATGGAGCATTTTGGGAGATGTTTTAGTTTAGCGATATCCGTAACGTGAGTTCTCGGGGCATATGTTTGCGGTCTCCAAATAACACAAACTTTACCACTTTTCAAATCATAGAAGCTCGATGTCTTAGTCTAGACTTTCGTTTGAGTCTAAAGTGGCCTCTAATCCGAGATTTAGCCATAGTTTCGAGTAGATGAGGAGGACATTGCGCATGTGCTCAGTCACAGCTGTTTTGCAGATAAGAAGACGCTAATAACTTTTCTATTGCGAGCGAGACATGGCAGAAGATTCGGACTTTGAGGCTGAAGAGGACTTATGGAGGACTGAGGACTGAAGAGGAGTATACGGATGAGGAGACAGAATGGATACGGAAAGAATGAAGCGGAGACAGTTTTTGGAGCACTAGAGAACAGCCATCGGTTTCACATTACTTCTCAGAATCGTGCGCTGAATCCGCTGGCCTTCTTTCTTTTCCTTTGCTGGTAAAAAATCATCCTGACTGAAGTGGGTACTGCAAACACAATGGTCCAAACGTCTTACAGCTTTACCTTTCATGTTTGGGTCCCGAGAGCTGAGAGCGAACTAAGCTGTGACTGAGCACATGCGCACTGTCCTCCTCATCTACTCGAAACTATGGCTAAATCTGGGATTAGAGGCCACTTTTGACTCAAATGAAAGCGTAGACTAAGACATTGAGCTTCTATGATTTGAAAAGTGCTAAAGTTGTGTTATTTATGGAGACCGCAAACATGTGCCCCGAGAACTCACTTTACAGATATCGCAAATCTAAAACATCTCCGGAAATGCTCCAAATGACACCAAAGTGCTATGGGTGAGTAAAACAACTTGTTTTATTACTGAAATAAGGTTCAGATTGTAAAAAACGTTAATTCTCCTTAAAGTCTCAGTGGTGTTTCTTGTGTGTAAATTGTGCTGAATTTTGGACATAATTCTCCCTACTGTGATGTGATCAGTGTTTTGAACTCTCTACTTTCTGTAATTTTCTACATATTTTTAATTTTTTCTTCGCATATTGCTTCTTGCTTTGTGTAAAACTATCACTTACATATATTTACAATAATTATAATCACATCAGATTGAGACTAAATTTGTGAAAGTATAAAAATCTGTCATATGCCCTTTAACTCCCCGTACACCGCAAAAAGCAATATCTTAAATGACTTAAATTAAGAACATTTCACTTTATTTAAGTAGATTGAACTCGACAAGTAAAATCCACCAGTAGAATAACTCTGTTTTTCTTAATTCAAGCAACATGAGTGTGGCGGACATGAGGGCTTTGGGGGAACTGGAACACCACTTGGCAGAGGTCTGATCATGTGGATGTCTTTGTCATGGATCAGAAGCCGAGGATCTTGGCATCTGGGAAACACCGACTGAGTGGGTCCTCACTGCTGTGAGCAGAACGCAGCCAAGATAGAGAATTTAAGCACCACATGCAGACTGAACTAAGGACAAGCCCATACGCACGCTTCAAAAAGCTAAGTCCATTTGTTTTAGTTTAACTCACTGATTAAAAACCAATCGTTTATTGATATTTATTTACTTAGGTCAGGGGTGCCCAAACTATGGCCCAGGGGTCAAATCCGGCCCTCTGACCAATTTTTGTTGGCCCTCAGGGATCCTGCTGAATTTACTTCAAATTCCGATATATCGATCACTGCAACCTCAATAACAACTCACTGCATTATGACACAGACCTAAAATGTGCGTTCTAGGACTTTTAAAGGTGTCGTGGCTCCGTCAAACTCATATAAAATGCATCAATCTGAAAGTCTCACTGTTCTCACCAGCTCTATGGCCCTCACTATGAATATGTTTGTATATGTGGCTCTGGGTGGAAAAAGTTTGGACTCTCCTGACTTAGGTCAAAGTCTCACTCACCTGCCTTCAGCTCTGGGAGTGACACTTGTATAAAGATCACCTGGTGTCTGCAAATGTCCTTTGGTGGATTTTGTCACAGCCTAAATACAACAGTATTTTCATATGCAAATGTAATTGGGTACACTTAAAGGGATATGCCACCCCCAGGTCAAATTTGGGCATCTCCCCACAGTCCAGAGACTAAAATAAGTGGTGGAAAGCGTTTTCCTGCTCACCCAGCCATTGTCCGAGTCTGTCGCCACTGACCGCCGCGGTAACTGGTGCTCCTCCGCCTTAGACTGGAGTCTAACGTAGCCAGAGAAAGATTTCGGCCAAAAGGAATTAATTTGCTCGATGCGTTTCCCAATTACTTTGTGTGTAGTGCGCATTCATATCGAGTGCAAATAAATGTGCAAATCAACACGGAGAGCTTGCCTTGGTCATTTTGGGTGGGAACTATTTTCCAGTGCGTAAGAATACAGTCGTATCACGCACCACGTTGTGCAACAGGGGAACTCCCTTCCCGGTGCGTAACTGGGATTCCCCTGGTAGCGTACTGCGTGATACGGCTGTATTCTTACGCACTGGAAAATAGTTCCCACCCAAAATGACCAAGGCAAGCTCTCCGTGTTGATTTGCACATTTATTTGCACTCGATATGAATGCGCACTACACACAAAGTAATTGGGAAACGCATCGAGCAAATTAATTCCTTTTGGCCGTAATCTTTCTCTGGCGACGTTAGACTCCAGTCTAAGGCGGAGGAGCACCAGATACCGCGGCGGTCAGTGGCGACAGACTCGGACAATGGCTGGGTGAGCAGGAAAACGCTTTCCACCACTTATTTTAGTCTCTGGACTGTGGGGAGATGCCCAAATTTGACCTGGGGGTGGCATATCCCTTTAAGTCTAAATAGTCATAGTCATAGTCAGTCATAGTTTGCTTTATTGTCGAAAAACAACCATATGTACATGTACATAGAGTGAATTTGAAATTTCGTTTCCCCACTAACCAGGCAGGACAGTGATAGAGTGACTAGGGGAGGGGCCGCTGCGCATACGCTCGCCGCCGACTGGGAGATGCAGAGTAGAAAAAATGCAATACAATCAATGACAATTATACACAACATGTAATGACAGAAAAACAATTGGAGAGGTAACATACGGTGTTTTTTTCTTTGGCGACAAAAAGGAAGGGTGGGGCAGGGATCAGATCAGAAATCAATGAAATTGATTGAAACCAAGAGCAGAGAGCAGACCTTTCTAAAAAGACAGGGAAATGTTTACTTAATCATGTCAGTGTGAATAGTCCGAATAGTCTAAATGTGTAGTTCAGTGCTGAAAGTTCATATGTGTCAGTGAACGCACCGCTGTGCACAGGTGTAGTCAGATCCAGCAATGCTGACTACAGTCTCTGAAAATGTGCGCATGCCAGTGCGCTGCCCATGTAAAAAAAGCAGGACAAAATAACTTTATACACTTTCAGCGCATTTAGAACATTTATAGTAGCTTGAATTTTTTAATTTTTTTTGCCAATTTTAATCTATTATTAACATATTGACTGCCTGCTCTTTCCAGGCACATTGTAATTAAATACAACATAAGTCTGTTTGTACTTTGTACTCATACTTAAAGGGATAGTGCTTTTTTTGTTGTTGATGTGAATCTGTATGGCATCCCCTTCAGCAGTGTCGTGCATTAACTCTGACTTACCCCTGACAGTGTCCTCTGAGCCGAGTTCTGCCCTGGTTCTGGCGCTGATGAAAGTAGGTCCGGCAAGTTCCCGGGGACAGTTAATAAAGCTTGTTTTTCTTCTCAAAACGATATTTGTCCAAAAAGTGATATATTTGCGTCACAAAACAGTTGTCCACGAAAAATTCAGCAATCTAAATCGCTTGGTGCCTTTTTTCTGTCGATTCATATCACTGCTGAAGGGGACGCCGTACAGATTCACATTAAAAAAAATTAAATAAAAAAAAAACTAGATCAGGGGTCGTCAACCTTTACCACTCAAAGAGCCATTTGCACCCGTTTCACACAGTAAAGAAAACACTGGGAGCCACAAAACCCTTTTGAAATTTAAAATGAAATGACACTGCATATAATGGCTTTTTTTAACCTTTGTGCCATAGAATTACATTTTGAAAATGAACGAACTAAAATAACATATATTTTAATTAAATACAGTGATCCTTCGCTGTTTCGCTGATTTTTTTATAGTGTACCAACGCGCATTGTGTTCTGCATCCTGATTGGCTAAGGGACTGTAGACCTTTGTCTTTGTCAGTCGTTCTCCTCCTGTACAGTACAGAATGCGTTCAGTTTGCCAAATGTATTTAAATGTTCGATCACGAGCAGTGTGACTCTGAAGCAATGAGGACTGAGCATTCTGGCATTTCGGCACATGCCAGAGGGGCCGCGGCCGTGCGTCTCACCTGGGGCCGGTCGCGCCGGTCATGCTCTATCACAGATTTGACCACGATGAGCAGGTGCACATGTCCGCACGCACACTTCTCCGGGTGGTTAATGTGCATCGGGAAGTAGCGGCAGTGTTTCCGCAGAATGAACTGGTGGAACCTGGAGTCCAGGCAGCGGAACCAGTCCTGAGAGCGCACGGAAGTGTTCTCACTACAACAAAACCCGCAACAGCTCAGCGGCGCCAGGCGCCTCGGTCAGAGGAACTGTGAGATACACGCATATTTATACACGCAATATAAAGCTGACTACTTCAGGATTTAGCCTATCGCAGGTTATTTTTACAATGTAACTCCCACGATAAATGAGGAACCAATGTACTGAGCCGCATCCGAGGGATTAAAGAGCCGCATGCAGCTCTGGAGCCGCGGGTTGCCGACCCCTGAACTAGATAAACATGGACTTATATGACCTTTGAGAGTGTTTGAGAAAAATAGACTGTATAAAGAAGTGGACTGAGGGAGTGTGACGTCACGATAGCATTCAGCTCTAGTCAAATGAAGCTTGTTCAGGCTAGCGGTCATAGGAGAGAATTTGGAGCCAAGTTCCATATTTGGAATTCTGACCGTGACTATCATATCAGCCAAAGAGCCAATCTGGAGTGAAGCTGTTGTTGGTCACATCCCTTCCTACCCACATTCACTCTCTTCATCATCTCATGGTCCTCCTCACTCTCCTCATCCTCACCTCTACCACTTCCAGTGTCCAGGCCCCGGGAGGAAGACTTCTCCTAAACTTCATCTTATCCACACACCAAAGACCATCTCATTCAGTAAAACTACTTAATACATTCTCTTTGAGACTGAGTCTCTCCAGGTTGTACTTCCTCTTGTTTAAAGGTGCTGATTGTGTTACTGCCTGAGTATTTTCATAAGCAAAGTGCCGAGTGTACCTGCGTGAAGTTGGCCCCCCATCAGACACATACCTACACAAAAACTATGTCAATCGTTTGTGCTTCGTTTGTGCTGCTTTAGTTTTTGAGATATTAATTATTGAGATTCTTTTATAGGGCAAATTGGGGTCAGCCAGACCCCCCATCAAAAACTAAAGCAGCACAAACAAAACTTTTTGCAGCACAAAACAGCACAAACGAAGCACAAACGATTGACACTATTTTGGGCTATTTTAGAGCATTTTTAAGCTTCCTGGGGGGCTGGCTGACCCCAATTTGACCTATAAAAGAATCATTAATATCTCAAAAACTAAAGCAGCACAAACAAAACTTTTTGCAGCACAAACGAAGCACAAACGATTGACATAGTTTTTGTGTAGGTGTGCGTTTGATGGCGGGGCCAACTTCACGCAGGTGCCGAGTGTGAGGAGGTTTAGCTCAGGCTATGGGGCCGTTTAGACGAGGACGATTGCGATTGAAAACGACAAAATATTCTATCGGAAGTGTCTTTCGTTTACACGGCGGCGGCGGGCTCTGAAACCGCAAAAACCTGAACACTCCCTCCAGAGTGTGGAGTTCTGAAGACGGCCCGGGTCGTGTCTCCATCTAAACGGCAAGAAGCGCAAAGCATGTTCAAGTCGCACTGGATGCGCCAAGCCGGTAAAAACAATAACAATACGTGACGACGGCAGAGGCGAGTTTGGACAAGACCGGGCAGAACCAGTCAGTGGTGGGACAATTTAGAGAATGGATTAGTTGATGACAGTGCTAGGGTGGAAAACTTCAGAATGACTAAACAAGCTCTTGTTGCATTAAGCGAAGAGCTCCCACCCTACATCGAGGGCGAAACAACCGTGATGAGAGCCCCTGTCAGTGTCCTGAAAAAGGTAGCTCTGACATTATATTAGCGGCCTGGCATGCATATTCAATCGAATTCGCCCACTTTTGCGTCTTCGTATAAACAAACATTTCCTGTTGAGAATGTTCGTCTGAACGCGGATAAAAAATTGAATACGAGACGCCACTTTTGCGTCTTCTGTTTTGATCGTCGTCGTATAAACGTAGCCTCTGTCTTAGGCAAATGAGGAAGTGAAATCTCTGTGTGAGTCAAGGTCAACAAGACCAATGCACAACATTATGAACAAGGAGAAAGACCAGTATAACAAAGATCAGATGGAAAATTACATTTACACAGAACTAGGGATGACAAGATTATGAGGTTAAATATCGTGAGTATGCAAGTTACAATGTAATTGTTAGAATAAACATTTTGGCAGCAAAAATAATTAATTTCAATTAATTAAACAGCAAACCACATAATGGCTGATAAACAGATACATCTGCTAACACTGAAGACTGGAGACTATATAAATAGTATTTTTGATGTAATCTGAAACCAAACAACACTTAAAAATGCTTTTTATCCTTCAGAAACTTTGATTTCACAGAGCTGGCCACACACTACAGCAGAGGTCAGCAACCTTTACCACTCAAAGAGTCATTTGGACCCGTTTTGCACAGTAAAGAAAACACTGGGAGCCACAAAACCCTTTTGAAATTTAAAATGCATTTGTGCCATAGAATTACATTTTGAAAATGAATGAACTAAAATAAAATACATTTTAATTAAATACAGTGGTCCCTCTCTATATCGTGGTTCACTTTTCGTGGCCTCGCTGTTTTGTGGATTTTTTTATTCCAATTTTTTTATAGTGTATCAACGCCCATTTCTGCGTCCTGATTGGCTAAGGGACTGTAGACCTTTGCCGATTCATCAGTCCTTCTCCCCCGTGTCTCCTGTACAAAATGCGTTCAGTTTGTCAGATTTATATAATGTTCGATCGCAGTGTGACTCTGAAGTGCTGTATGTTTGCAAGTTTTCTTCCCGACAAAACCCGCCACAGCGAAGCGGTGCCAGGACGAAGAGGCTTGGTCAAAAGAACTGTGAAATACACACGAAATACACTTTGGTTTCGTTCTCTAATACTGTGCTTTTTTTGTTGAAAATCTACGAAAGTTTGAGTGTTTAAACAAGAGAGAAATGTGAGAAAACGTTAATTCCAGTCTGAGAAAAGTGTAGAATGTGTGGTGAGGCGTTTACAGCCTTAAAACATGGAGAATAATTGTAAAATATAAAGCTGACGACTTCGCGGATTTCGCTTATCGTGGGTTATTTTTAGAACGTAACCCCCCCGTGATAAACGAGGGACCGCTGCACTGAGCCGCATCAGAGGGATCAAAGAGCCACATGTGGCTCCGGAGCCGCGGGTTGCCGACCCCTGAACTACAGGAACACTGATCTATTGGTGAATGAAAGTGAAATAAGGACTTCAGGGTTATCGGTGTTCTTTGGTCATCGGTCTTCTTCTGTCAGGCCAAAGATGGCGCTTTGTCAGACAGCAGTAACATAGGCACCATCTAGTGGTGGTATGTGAGAAATGCAGCGATTAAATAAGTAAAATTTTAAACCTAAAAATTGCTAAACTGGGATAAACTTAATTTTTTCAGTGTCCACAGATAGAAGGTAAATAAAGCTTTACTGATTACATTTGTAATGCTAATTTATTCATAGTTCCAAAAACACAGGACATGATGGATGAGCTTTTTATGTTCTAATTTGGTGTTTTGGCTCTCAAGAACATCAGAAAACAGAATGAGCGTAACATGAATCTAGATGCCAGTATCAATTTTGAAATCCAGTTGGTTTAACCCTAAAATGCCTCTCTGTGAACTGAACTACCTAAGCTCGTAGTGCAGCCTCTGTAGCTCATGAGTTAAAGGTTGCATGGAGGATTTTCCGAGGAAAGATAAATACAGCGACTGTTTGTCCTTTTTCAAATGTTGTGCATGTGAGACCCCCGTCCTCCACAGCTCCATACATAGAAACGCCTCCTCCCGCCTCCTCCTTATGCTACAAATCATGTTTGTTCACAGCCGGTGCGCATGAATGAATTGTTGTTGAAGTTACATGTCCAGAAGTAATTTAGCATCAGTCTTCAGACCCTCTGCTTCAGTGCACGCCATCCATCGCTGGAAGGAATGTCCAAGAATCACTTTAGTTTGGCTTCACGCTTTCCCCCTTTTCTTCTTCTTTCAGCAACCTCAATAATGGACTTTCTTTTGCGGCTAACTGGTAGTGGATTCTTGTCTGTCATTGCAACAAGCTTTGTGCAAACTGTGAGGAGGTTGCAGTTGGAAAAAGCCGCTAAAAACTGCTGCGTTGGTTGAGTAAACAGGGTCTCTTGCATCTTACGTACATATCTATTGGCTAATGTTTATCTGGCCCCACCACGTCCACAGTTGATGGATTTTTATTCTTTTTTGTTTGGTCATCAGAATTACAAAGCTGCTGGATCTCTGCAATGCTATTTTGAACTTTCATTGACAATTTGAAACAAAAACAACCTTTAATTGTGGAGGTTCTGAGCTTTCACATGAGGCCTGTCCATATACTGAGAAAGAGACAAACTCGGATCTGTCGTCTGTCTGCAGGTTCAGGCACTGGAAACCCAGGTTCATTTGCTCAGTGTGATTGTAGTACTTTTAAGACACAGTAAGAGTGCAGGCTACGTACAGTTGCTTTAAATATCGGCTAATTATCATAACCGCATTAAAGTAAAACGAGTAGTTAAACATGTTATAGTTATATTTTAAAGGGTTAGTGCGTTTTTTTGTGTGTTTTTTTATGTTAATCTGTATGGCTTCCCCTTCAACAGTGTCATGAGATTAACATTGATTTACCCATGACAGCGTGATCTGAGCCTGGTTCTCCTCCGGTTCTGTAGTTCGTGAACGTAGTTCCGGTAAGTTAGCCGGAACAGTTAATAAAGCTTGTTTTTCTTCTCAAAACAACATTTGTCCAAAAAGTGATATATTTGCGTCACAAACAGTTCGCTTTCGCATATTTTCTCTCGATTCATATCACTGCGCGCAGATTAGCTGTATTAGCCTGTTAACTTGTACACATCCGCTTACGGTGGGTGGATGTCGCCGTACCGCATCCGCCGTAAACATCCGCTTACAAGTGAACAGGCTTATAAGCTAATCTGCGCGCAGTGATACGAATCGAGAGAAAATAGCACCATGCGAATTAGGCAGCTGAATTTTTAGCGGACAACTGTTTATGATGCAAATATGTCACTTTTTGGACAAATGTTGTTTTGAGAAGAAAAACAAGCCCTGGCTAACTTACCGGAACTACGTTCACAAACTACGGAACCGGAGGAGAATTGGGCCCAGATCACGCTGTCATGGGTAAATCAGTAGCCGTTTCCCAATTCAGCGAGTGTGGTCTCAGTCTGCAGTCGAGACGGTGCATACTCGCTCAGCCCTGAGTGCAGTCCGTGGACCACATGGCCGTCTGCGAAATGGAACAGGTCCCGCCTCAGCTCAATGAGCCGGGTGGTCTGCTCCTTGTTCCCTAAAGACAAAAATATTATTCTATTGCGACTAGTAATACTTGGAATTGGGACATGGCTATACTGTAGAATATCCAGCATTACAACAGCAAAGAAAATATAGAAGTGTAAGGGGAAAAGCATGTGAACGGTAATACAGGTGCCATGAACTATGCCGTTACGGCTACCGTCACACATGTTTAGCGTAGTTTATGAAGAGTTTCATGTAGCATAGTTGTAGGTGAGGTGAACCAGTACACACATTTTATAGTGAAGTCACAATTGTCACATGGCGATGTTGCTGGAGAGTCCGTCTTTGTAGTCATATATCCTGCCGCGCTGTGCATGCTGGGGCTTTTAAGTGTGCGAAGCGTGCATGTTTGCACGCTTTGTCCACGCCCCGATTTCCATGGAAACGACTGCGTTGTTCGGACCGCGTCTTAACTGTGCATGGGACAAAAACGAAATGGAACAGCAGTTGTCGCGCCGGATATGACGCACATCCCCCTCCAAGCACGCTCCGAACTGTGCACTTGCTTAATTGGGAAACAGCTAGTGTTAATCTCATGACACTGCTGAAGGGGAAGCCATACATATTCACATTAAAAAAACGCACTAAAATGTAGCTGTTAACTTCAAAATTACTACAACTACTACTACTAACTACTACATGGCATCACAAGGTGGAACAGAGCATTTTGAGCTTTGGAGATGTAGACAGATTAATAATAAAGAGTTACTCAAACATGTGTGAATGAAACAAAACACAACTCCAGGTATGTTTTTGATGAGGTGACAACATGTTTGAAGCTCGTAAGAGTCCATTTTGCAGTGCAGATAAATCAACAATCACCAGTTTGTTTTTGTTTGTAATAAAATATGGAAAAGCTTTTGGAGACATGTTAAATTTCCATTCAGATGAAATCTATGAGGAGTTCAAAGGAGCAATAAAAGGCCCATGTGTACTGGAGCTAATGGATGTTTTTAAACGGTGCCTCCATGTTGTAGGAGCCAAATATATTTCAGTCTCTCACACAAATACCAATCTCCCGTCTTCAAAATAAACAGGAATTGACAGATTTGACGCGCCACAGCCAAGAAAATGTCTATAGAGAGCACCAACACCATGGAAACTGGCCTGGTGTATGAGATTAGCCCAGTGAGCGTGTCCAAATAAAGATAAACTAGTTGGGAGTTGTTGTTTTTTTTAAAATTGGGGTTGTGTGGGCTTGCCATGCATGTGACGTCAAGTGAAGTGTGAAGGCAATGTCTGGCAAAGTTAACAGTCAAGACTGAACTGCGGTCAAAGTTACGTAATGCAACACATTGACCGTCAATTACGAAACTGCCATATGGTGAAATCGGTGAGCGCACGGTACGCGCAATCGTACAGCAGGTCTGAGGTGGCGTACCACATACACCCCATTTCAAACAAACGCCAAACTTCACAGGAAAATAGCCACTTAGGTCGATTTAACACCAGGAAAGTCCGATAGTTCACTCGCTTTGGTCTGGACCAATTTTTTTGTTTTTGTTTTTTTTGGTGCGGTTCGCTTTCACACTGCACTTTTTTCCAAGCGGACCAGCATCTATAAACAAAACCACGTGTGCTGAGGTCGTTCAGCCATTGGACAGAAATGAGCCGTGTCAAAACGTCGTGTCCAAACACGGAAGGAGGAGAATAATGGTGTTACGTGCTGTTTTCAATGTCGTCATAGCGATATGGTTTGCTCAGTTTTTACAGTTCGCACAAATGTTTGAGCAGCATCGTGAGGTTTACACTATTTTACAATCAATTTCCAAACGACGAAGACACAGGGCAAGACGGCTACGGAGGACAGTGCTCATGTGCGCATCAAGTTCTGACTCTTGCTCTTCACGCAAAACGTAAGTAAGCCTCATAAGTTTCGTTTCGTAAGCCTCGGTTTCCCATAATGCTCGACAAACGATGGGAGCTCGTTAAGTACAAAAAGCCAACTTGTGTCGGATCGAGTCCGAACGAACCGCACCAGAGACCAAGCTTTTTAGGTGGTCTCGGTTCATTTGTTTGCTCCGGATTGAGATTTTTTTTTTAATTCACACCAGCTCAAAAGGTCCAAATCAAAGGAGCAAACGAACCAAACAAGGCAGGTGTGAAAACCACCTTAATGTTTGTTTTTTAGAATCAGTTGAGTCAAAATTCTGTTTGGCAAAGTGTGTTTTAACTATAGTGTTGAGGCTACACTTCCATCCATCCATTTTCTTCCGCTTATCCAGGGCAACAGTCTAAACAGGGACTCCCAGACTTCCTTCACCCCGGACACTTCCTCCAGCTCCTCTGCGGATACCCCAAGGCTTTCCCAGGCCAGCCAGGAGACATAGTCCCACCAGCGTGTCCTGGGTCTTCTCCGGGGTCGCCTCCTAGTGGGACATGCCCGGAACACCTCCTGAGGGGCTACACTTTTAAATCTTTACAACACATCCCGAGTTATCAGCATGAGCTCACTGCTTTAAATATAAACTAACAGCATAACTTTGGACACAACTCGCTGCAGATCAGCCACGAGCAGAAGCATTTAGGTAATGGCAGCAGTCCCACAGTAGAACAGGAGTTGCAAAGGTTCCAAGGTCTAAGCATCCAGCGAGGGTCCAGTCCGAGAAGTCGAGTGTGCAAAACCAGTGGACTAGATCCGGCCGGGTTGGCTGTCATGTCATGTCCTCCGTGTCCCCGAATGGTAAATGATCAGATCTTTATATAGCGCTTTTCCACCTTCGAGGCACCCAAAGCACTTTACAACAAGGAACCACTCACCCATTCACACACCAGAGTACGTAGACACTGGGGGCGAGGTGGGTTAAGTGTCTTGCCCAAGGACACAACAGCAGCATTCATCTGTGGGAGCTGGAATCATACCGCCAACCTGTGGACAAACGCTCTACCAACTGAGCTACTGCCTACTCCCCGCTCCAGCTCAGCCTGAACCAGAGCTGCTCTCCGCTGGTTCATGCGAGGTTGTTGAATTAATAAATAACAAATGTAGGATATTTTTAGGGTTAAGATTTCTGCAACTCACACATTTTCTGCATTTTACAATGAGCCAAAAAACCCCAAACATATTTCTTCTTTTTTCTGTAATTCTTTATGATTTCCTTATCAGATAAATACAGCATTTGGCCTCATCCCGGGGGTGAGGCCACTTGAAACATGAATATTTTGGGGTATTTCATTCCAACGACGTTTTCTCCCACCACTTTTATCCCCACTCTGCGCCCTGTGCCATATGGAAAAAATATACACACAAATATACAGCCTTTTCATCGCAGTAAATGGCCATTGTGCTTTGGTCTGAGATAGTTATATGATAAAACACCCATGGACTATTATTAGAATTAGGTAGAATTTGGACATTTTAAATCACAATAGTCATCTAAAATGAGACCCCATATTACACTATTTTCTGATCTATGTTATAATGTTTCCTCATCACAAACAGATCTGGAGTTGTGTTTTGTTTCATTCACACATGTTTAACACATGCCTCCTGGACGCCTCCCTCGGGAGGTGTTCCGGGCATGTCCCACAGGGAGGAGGCCCCGGGGAAGACCCAGGACACACTGGAGGGACTATGTGTCTCGGCTGGCCTGGGAACGCCTTGGGGTCCCCCCGGAGGAGCTGGAGGAAGTGTCCAGGGTGAAGGAAGTCTGGGACAGTCCTCATTTTTCATCAGTGCAGCACATCAATGGAACAATACTCCCATACATATCAGAGACTCACCACCGTACCACACTTTTAAGACTCTTTTTAAAAAGTGCTTCATTGAAAATCAGCACTGCACACATTTCCTTTTAGAGTCACCTTTTTTTTGTTCTATCCTGTTTGTTGTGTTACTGAGGGGTGCCAGATGTATGTGTGTTCTGTGTGTGTATGTGTTGTATGTATGTATTGTTAATGTTTTATCAAGTGTGCATGGCTGTTACTATGAGTGAGCCTGAAAGCATGTAAATAGTGTAAATAATTGTGTATGTACATTGTTTTAACCTGTTTTTTTTCTTAGGGTGACAATGTAACATCTGTCCAGGGACTGCAGATGAAAACTAGCCTCTTGGCTAAATCTGGTGCATTTACAGAAATGTTCCTTAATGTACACTGTCCCTGTCAAATAAATAAATAAATAATAAATAAATTAAATTAAGGCTACGTTTATACGCCGACGATCAAAACAGAAGACGCAAAAGTGGCGTCTCGTCTTCAATTTTTTATCCGCGTTTAGACGAGCGTTCTCAACAGGAAATGTTTGTTTATATGAAGACGCAAAAGTGGACGCAAAAGCCAGCGAAGGGAGGCGCTGTAAATAACTGGACTGAAAAAACATAAATAAATTTAAAAAAAAACATCACAACAGCGCAAGTTACATTTCTAAACATGACTGTACTGGAAAAGAGAAAGGTAAAACTTCAAAATAAAATGTTCTAGTTGCGTTTTAAATGAGTTGTTAAGTTCCGCTCCAAACATTTCAGTGACTTGTATTTTTGTTTACATGTTTTTGAATATTGTACTGAAAATAGTTACATTACAGGAGGATTACAGTGAATGAGAAAATATAAAATCACATCAGGTTTTACATTTGAAGTGCCTCATGCGGAAGTCGCTTGTCTTGGCGTCTGTGTGGCTGTGAGAGTGTGAGAAAGACTTGTACGGGAAGAAGAGAAAAGACCGTAGACGTGTGTGGGTGCGATGTTTGTATCCCTGTATTGCCGCATCTATGTGACGTAAACGCGTACGCAATGTGAGCAGATCTGACCAGTTTTGCGTCTTGGGCAGTTTACACGGAAACGCTACAGTGGAGCATATTTAACTTTTCCACTCTGGAGGGTGGTTTCAGATTTTTGCGTTTTTAGGACCCCAAAACGCCGTCACCGTGTAAACGAAAGGCACTTCCGATAAAATATTTTGTCGTTTTTACCCGTAAGCGTTCTCGTGTAAACAGGTCCTAAGGAAGTCTGGGAGTCCCTGCTTAGACTGTTGCCCCTGCGACCCGGCCCCGGATAAATGGAAGAAAATGGATGGATGGATGTTTAACACACAAACCCTGCATATTTAGGCAGCATTCTTCTCTCAAGCTGAAACTTGGATGATCCAGCCCTGGAATTGCCAATCTCTACTGACGTAAAAGTAAAAGGCAGCTGTTCATTTCAAAAGTAAAGATACATGACATTTCAGCCCTGGAATTTCCCATCGCTACCATATAAAAGGTAAAAGAATCAAAACACAATCCCAGGTATGTATTTGATGAGATAACATTATAACACAGATTCAAGCTCACGGGAGTCAGTTTTACATAATATAAGATCTTTAACAAAAGAAACAAATCAGCTGCAACAAAGTTACAGGTCAGATCTGTGGAGAGGCAACCCCTCACAGTCAGAATACCTGTTTTTCTATCTATTTGAAGCTATAAAACCACCTGGAATTGAACAAATGTAAGGTAGATCTGTTTAATGTCACTGTGGAACATTCCAGGCAAAGCAATGATATTTATAAGATAAGCTAAGATATGTCTTTATTAGTCCCACAGTGGGGAAATTCCAGTGTTGCAACACACAGATCAAAAACAGCAGGAAAATGTAGCATGCAATAAAACAAGATAATAAATAATGGCTTAAAATAATTTAAAAATAGACTCTAGAATATAGTTGAATTGAATAATGTTCTATAGAAACAAGCAGGTGACGGACCCCCAACCAAAAAGTTACATACTGTGGTGCTAGGGTGACCATTCGTCCGGATTTCGTCCGGACAGTCCGGTTTTAGAGCTGTCTGTCCGGCCGTCTGTCACGTGTCCTCCTTTTTTACATTTTGTCCTCCTTTCGGACCCTCATCGGCCACCCTTGCATAAATCGTCATAAATCCCCACCCATTATTTACACTTGCTACTCTGCGATGTTGTGTCGTATACAAACATTCTGATTAGGGCTGGGAATATTAACGCGTTAATCGCGATTAGATTAATGTAAGTTATGATCGCGAACAATTTTTTTAATCGCGATCAGAGTTTGCCAGCATTTTCCGCAATTCTACCATCCATATGCAGCTCATTTGGTTGTATTAATTAAACTCATTGTCGGTTAAACGCGCTATTTTGAGTTTGCTAGTATTTTGTTCCTTCTACGCATCCGTAGGCAGCTCGAGCGGGCTTCAATCATTTATTTACAAGTTCTCAAAGTAAGCACTATTACTGGTTCATTGTTACTTTTTCCTTTCTCTGCACTTTTTTGAAATAAAAAAAATGGTGAGAAATACTTTGCATTGTGAGTTTAACTTTAGATTCGAACGGTCTTACTGCAAGATATAAATTTTAAACATGCAAAATAAATCACGATTAATCGCGATTAACTATGAAATTTCTGAGATTAGTTGCGATCAAGAAAATTAATCGTTTGACAGCCCTAATTCTGATACAACCCATCAGCCCCTCGTATTGTCCGCTCTCTATCTGCGCTATCAGCCACTCTTTGAGGTGCAACTTGGCTCCTTCTTCCATCTTCATCGCCTTATTACTGTCTCTTAAAATTTTGTTTTCTTTAGTGCCATGCGTAACAGGTTTCGCTTACGTTTCCTCTCAATGTAGACAGTTAAAATACGTTACAATATTTACATTACGGCTTTCATAATTGCAAATAATATTTTGGGGATTTTGTGCGAATTACACAAATCCAGGTAGCTACTAGTTCTGCATTTCTTCTTTCTTCTTTGCCATGGCATATGATGGCATGGCAAAGACTGTGTTTTTTCAGTGAATTAGTGATGATATTGTTTTTTTGTTCATATCATCTTGACCATAATTTGCCACATTTTTCTTTTTGATGGGTGTTCCATCTTAATAAATATATGTTGACTTCATACATTATACATTATACATTGTTGGTGGTCACCCTATGTGGTGCACCAAGGGCCAAAACTTGTTGAATTTGAAGAATAGTTCTGATTAATACAGAAAATACAGAAAATTCATGACAACTTTATTATGTTAAATGAAGAATTGTCAGAAAAATGCCTTCTTTATTCGTAAATTGCCCCTGCAAAGATAAATCTGTACCAGATGTACAATCCCACAAAACAAAGTCGTAATGATGGACCTTTAATAACATGGGGGCTAATATTGGAGCTAGCTGGGTTTTTTTTTACCACTATAGACAGAACATAAAATCAAATCCAGCCTAGTGGGAGCTCACGTTGCATAAACATCATCATAACAGTCGTGAAGTTGTTGGCACCTCCTATGGATAGCTTTTTCATTTATACCAAAATGACTAGCAATGCTGCCGAATCCTATGTGCATCATTGATTTAAAAAAAATAAAACTGGAGTATGAAGTATAATGCAGTGGGTGTCAAAACAAGGGCTGGTCAACAAAATGGGATCTTGAAAATAAGTCTTTAAATATTGTTCAAACGTGTATGAATCCCTCCAATTAGAACTTCAAGAAGGTGTAACAATTCACCTAGTTGAAAAAGCTACATCACTACTCTAAGGTCACGGGAGGATCTCCTCACATCAGCAGGGGTGAAATAATGAAATTATCCAAGTAATGTGCTTCTGGCCTCAAATAACTGGCTTTTTATTGCCATAGCCAGATATTAAACAATGAAGAGCCAAGGAAAACCCACTTCCCCAGACTCGAGTGCACCCTGGTAACACCAAAACCAACTTAGGCTACGTTCACACTGCAGCCTGAAGTGACCCAAATCCGATTTTTTTTTTGCCTCTATGCGACCTGTATCTGATCTTCTAATGACAGTTTGAACGACACAGATCCGATTTTTTCAAATGCGATCCAGACCACTTGGACTACGTTCACACTGCAGGGCTTAATGCTCAATTCCGATTTTTTTGTGAAATCCGATTTTTTTGCGAGGCCGTTCACATTTCCAATTAAATGCGATTTGTATGTGATCTCCAGTGTGAACGTTAAACGCCCCAAAAGTGTCCCGCATGCGCCTTGGAGGACACGTCACATGCAGCGAAAGTGCTCATTGTTTACGAAAGTAGCCTAAAGTTGCTGTTGTACCAGAGCCAAAACATGTACAGCTTATTTGTTTTAAAGAGGAGACGGAGAAAGAGAAGGTTTTTGGCCACAGCGTTTTGTGGGGCAGTGGCAGCAACGTCCATAGAAATGAACATGTTGTTGCAGAGTCGCAGCCGAGTGGTGGGATTGCTACATGCTTCACCGCTTCACTGATACGGAGTTTATATACTGTACGAAATTCAGACTGAAGCTGCATGCCAAAAGATCGGATATGTATCGGATTTAGGACCACATATCCAAGTGGCCTGGGTCGCATTTGAAAAAATGGAGGCAAAAAAATCGGATTTGGGTCATTTCTACACACACTGAACGTAGCCTTGGATATGTGGTCCTAAATCCGATACATAGCTGATCTTTTGGCATGCAACTTCTGAATTTCATCATGCGAAAGTCAGTCTGAATCCGACCCGGGCGTGTTTCCTCCAGCGAGAGTGGTACAAGTAAATGTACACAAAACGTTCTTCTCGTCATGCGAAAATAGTATATAAACTTCGTATCAGTGAAGCGGCGAAGCACAGAGGAATCCCACCACTCTTGTCTGCACAAACACGTTCATTTCTACGGCAGTGTGCTGCCACTGCCCCACAAACCGCCGTGGCCAAAAACCTTGTCCTTCTCTTTCTCCGTCACCTCTTTAAAACAAATAAGCTGTACATGCTTTGGCTCTGGTACAACAGCAACTTTAGGCTACTTCCGTAAGCACTGATCATGTTCGCTGTGTGTGACGTGTCCTCCAAGGCGCATGCGGGACATTTTTGGGGCATTTAACGTTCACACTGGAGATCACATACAAGTCGCATTTAATTGGAAATGTGAACGGCCTCGCAAAAAAATCAGATTTCACAAAAAAATCGGAATTGAGCATTAAGCCCTGCAGTGTGAACGTAGTCTTAGGTACCGACAATAATACAACAAACAGTCCACCAAATCACCACAAACGGAGCCCCGTTAACTTGCCCCTAATGTTTTACAGACGCCGCACAGCAAGCGAGGTGTGAATATGAGTGTTTGTAACGTAGCCCTACTTACGATACCCCTACACAGTTCCAGTCCAGTTCAGTAGCTTCCCAAAGCCCATCAGCTCCTGCAGAGAAATATAATTCACCAATGTATGTAAAATGTATTAATCCAATAAAGAATATGATCCAGAGTTGGCTCCAAAGCCTTGACATCGCAGGCATGGGTCCAAATCGGCATCTGGAGAGGGCGCAAACAGTCGATACATCTAATCAGCATAATAATATAAAGGACCGTACACAAAAATATCAGCAACAAATAAGTTGCTGATGAAAAAGGAAACAACTTTAACATGCAAGATCTGCCAATCCAGGGGTGAAATCATCCAAATGATTCTAGTGAAGTTTAAAGGTCCCATGGCATGAAATTTTCACTTTCTGAGGTTTTTGAACGTTAATGTGAGCTCCCCTACCCTGTTTAGCCCCGCCATGGCTAAAAGTTGCGAAATGTGTAAACTGAGCATTTGCGATCCTTTTCCGCGTTTGAAAAAAAGACAGCCCAAACAGGCGATTCTGAAAAAGGGAACTTTCTGACGTCACACTCGGGGAAAATGCAAATTAATTTCCACCCCCTGTCTGGATGTCTACCCCCTGTCTCTGGAAATCACGCCCAGAAAATTTGGAGCGCAAACGAGCTACGAAATGCGTTTTTTTTTGCCTGGAGGCACGTGAGAGTGTTTCCAGGCTCGGATGTCCTTTATCCGAGCCTCCGAACCTCTGAAACAGCAGTGGTTTAATTTTATTTTCTGTGGAAATGTTTATTTCATGGGACGCGTCTCGTATCTTCCTTCGCTCTTAAAACACGGAAGTGGGTGACAGTGCACACCGCACCGCTAATCCAGGAAACAGCGGCGTATTTGGCCACACCCCGTCTCTGTCCTCCTCATTTGCATTCAAGCAACAACGCCCAGAATAAAGCGATTCAACCATATTTATGACTCTGACTGTCTTCATGAGGCTATCTCATGTATTGAGGCTTGATTTTGAAGAAGGATTCATTTACAGTATTAGGGAACCACTAAGGCGCCATATAAAAGCATCAAGAAGTACCATGTCATGGGATCTTTAAAAACACAGTGGAGTAGAGTCCCGTATTGCCACATGACATCACGAGGTGGAACAGAGTGTTTTCTGTTCGAGAGAAGAGATCGACCTTAAAAATGCAGGGTGTGTTAAACATGTGTTAATGAAACAAAACACAACTCCGGGTGTGTTTTTGATGAGGAAACATCATTATAACATCAGGAGAGTGTAAAAGGAAAACATTGTACAGAAATCTATAAATCATGACAGCTTTTTATTCCACCATTTGGCTGTTAAATTTGTGATTTGCACTTGGACATTGGTACTAACCAGTCCCTCTCTAAACTAAGCTCCAGACCGTGGGCTTAAATGAGTTCCTTGTTTCATGTTTGTAGTGCAGAGGGAGCAGACAGTGATGTTACACAGAGGACACATTAATACTCGAGCACATTTTCATTTTCTTTGTTGCCTGAATATTGGTCCCATGAGTTGGACCAGACAAAGGAAGTTCACAGACAGTGCTGTTCAGCTGACCATAAAAGGTCTGCTGTGTATCCTTAAAACGGTTTGGAATACGAGTATAATATGCCGTTTTTCTGCAGAAATCTCAAAAAGTAAGGCAGCGAAGTCTATGTGCCTCCATGAAGATCGTAACGGGTCCTTTTTTCCTTGAAAGCAGCGGACCATGTGTGTTCCTGATGGGCTGTCAATCACACATATCTGAACTCTCTCAGATTCAGTCAACAGTGAGTACTGGAGAAGTGTGTATTCTGAATCCCAGGCAAGAGTTTCCAGACTTATCTGAAATTCCTTCAAATATTACAGTAGATGTGATCACTGAAAACAAGTTCTAGATGTGTGGGTGTGTGTGTAGAATCCCCCAGTCGTCCAGGTAGAATCCATGACAAAAGGAGAAGCTATTTTTGTCACGAAAAAAATCCTTCCTTGAACAGAAATGGACAGAGGTGGGACAAAGTCATTGCTGGGCAAGTCCCAAGTAAGTCTAAGTCTTTTGCACTCAAGTCCGAGTGAAGTCCCGAGTCAAGAGTATCCAAGTGCCGAGTCAAGTCCGAAGTCAAAGCTCACAAGTCTCAAGTCGAGTCCAAAGTCCTAGCATTTTAGTTTCGAGTCATTTCGAGTCCCCTTTACAAAGAAATAAAAATTTCTACAAATCATATAATGTCTGCAAGATCTGTATTCATTTTACCTTTTTGTTGTGCAATTTGCCTTGGATGCGGTTGAATGAAAGCAACGTAAATCTACTGTGATTGGATGTTGTGCAAGCCGCGCGCACATGCTGTTTGCATACATTTTCGCAGATTCACAAGTACAACGAGTGCGGTCCTTATCAACATACTTTTAGAGTTTTTTTTTTCATTGGACGTAGCAAGTCATCACAAGTCAAAAGGCCTAAGTCCAAGTGAAGTCACGAGTTATTGATATTGAAGTCCAAGTCGAGTTGCAAGTGTTTGTACATTTTGTCGAGTCGAGTCTAAAGTTATCAAATTCGTGACTCGAGTCTGACTCGAGTCGAAGTCACATAACTCGAGTCCACACCTCTGGAAATGGAGGTCTCAGACATCATTTGTCTCCATCTATAACTCTATCCTCAAACCTAAATCAAAACAAAGAAAACAATAGGGCAGCAGGTCAGGTCCAAACATGCGCCGTAGGTAAAATCCTCCAGCTGAGGGCCTGACCAAGCCTAAATAACAAAACAAATTATGGGGATGGTCCCCGGGTCAAATATAGAAACAACTCCTCCTGTGCGAGATCAATAAAGGTCAATCTTCTAATCCTTGACCACTGTAAGGCGCTTTGTGCTACAATTTTGTATGAAAAGCGCTTTATAAATGTTGTTTGATTGATTGATTTTTTGAGAGGTGTGAAAACACCCATTATGTCCCTGAATGGTTCTGCTAACAAGACCCCACACTCCCACTGCATATTTAATAGCTAACTATTAGTTAGTTATTGTTATTGATTATATTGTATCTGCACTTTCTATTTTGCACATACTCTTCTATTTAAGATGGCGCTGCTCTGCTGGCGGCACAGAGAACAGCTCTGGTTGCACGTTCTGTCCTGCAACCTTCCCTCATGTCCAAGTCAAATTCCTCCCTAGTGGAGACTAATAAAGAAACCTTGAACCTAACTAACTAATAGAAACTGAAAACAAGTAGGTGTGGTAGTTTCAGAGTGATTTCACTGTAGTTAGCGCCTCCTTCAGGCAGATATAGGCAGTGTCCACCAGCGTCTGACCAGAACTGAAGAAGCAGCTTGGATGAGCTGCGAAATGTATTCGACCAAATAAACTTTTGTCAAGTTGACAAACTGAATTTCTCCTTTCGCCAAGTTTTAGATGCAACACAAAAAATAAAATTGCAAAAAGTAAATACTTAAATCAGGGGTGTCCAAACTTTTTTCATCAAGGGCCATATCTAAACACAGACGATGTAGAGGGCCGATTGGGGGCCATAGACTGGTGCTCAGTAGTGTCAGTAATTGACATATCTGCATGTTTAACACGTTAGAATGAGCTATCAGTCCTTTATTCATGTGAAGATCCTCAAAACCACACAATAAATATTAAATATTGTCTTATCAAGGTAGCTACCTTGATAAGACAAAAAACTTGCAGTCAAAAGTTCTGTTCAAGGTAATTTGAGCCAATTCACCTGGAAGCCTGAGGGCCATGAAAAATTTGGCTGAGGGCCACATTTGGCTCACGAGCAATAGTTTGGACATGCCTGATTTAAATACTTCTCCGCTGCTGCCCCCACCCTCTGGAACTCCCTGCCCAAACACATCAGAGACTCCTCTACACTCCCCATCTTCAAAAAAAAAAAACCAAAAACTCACCTGTTCAAAACTGCCTTTAAATAACTGCATCTCCTGTTTATCCCTTTCTTTCATTTGTGTTCGTTTGTGTTTGGATCTATGTGAAGCGTCTCTGAGTGTCATGAAAAGCGCTATACAAGTATTATGTATTATTATTATTATTATTATTACTTCTTCTTGGGAGAAGATGTGAGGTCTGAGGAAACAGAAACAATGACAGCACTGAGTCCAAACTCCTCTGGAACATGTGACCTTTGAGGAAGCCCTCGCACAGCTTCACATGTGTCCTCTAAACTATTCCCTTTGTGACTCTTCTTACCAAACCGCTGAAAGAAAACAACAGAGCGTGGAAATCAGAGGAGTTTGTGCACAGGCTCAGACAAAAGAGATCAGTGTCAAACCAGCAACTGTCCAACCCTTAAAAGACTCTTGTCCCACTGTAACATCCAGTCTCTGTTTGTGTCACACTGTCATCACCATGGTACACACAATCACAAGCAGATTGAGACAGACCACGAAGTGAATTATGAGTTTTTATTTCTTGATTTTATGTCATCTTTTTCTTTTCTTTTTTTCAATTTCTTAGTATTCCTAGCAAAACAAGTAATTTATCCAAGCTGATTCCTTTAGTTACCCTTTACTTGGCCAAACTTTTTTTTTTTCTTTCGCCATTCCAGTCACAACCAGTTATACTTGTGTCTAATGCGACTTTATGAAGTGCAGCCATCTTCTATAAATGCCATTTGAAACCATGTTAATCATGTTTACGGTTCACTTTATTATCCCTGTGAGAAAATTTGTACCCTTCATTTGTCTCATTCTCCCATGACTCTGGTAACCAGTCACAGACCCATTTCCAGATCATGATCTTAAAATTGTGGACAAAGAAATGTGGACATGCTAATTCTACGCTAACAAAGAGAGACTACAAACTCCTCTGAAATAAAACCCAGTGATACTTAGTGTGAGACGAGAGCAATTACATAAGGACCTGTTTCCCGAGATATGAGATAAACATGTCCACGTCAAATATAACTTTTACTGATAATAACTGTATTTTTTCTTAAATGCAAAAACGCAGGTCCTCGTGGGCAAGTTGTTTCTGTTATAATTTAAGAGTTTTGCTTTTCAAAATATCCAGATTGAAAGCAGATTGAGCCTCTCGTGAGTCTCTCATTTGGGTTGGCAGTTTGGTGCCTCTCTGTGGTCTGAACGGTCACTACCTAAAGCCCAGCACCTGCAGATGATCATGAGGCAGTGCTAGTGCAGCCTCTGCAGCTCAGAGAGGGAATTCTGGAGGTTTTGAGATTCACACGAGGCCTGTCCAGCTGTGACTCTACTTACTTTTTTCATCTGTAAGGACTGTTCCATTAATTGTAGTTGAAGTAGTTGTAAGAACATGTATTAAACGTGCACTGCTTAACTTTTCTGGTGGAGGGTCTGCTACCTACTTGTCTCCATAGAGATGTTATTGTTTTGCCTGGAATGTTCCATGGTATGACTTTAAATATATCAATGTAGCATTTATTCATTACAGGTCTTTCTATTGGTCAAAAATCCTTCTGTGAATAAGGGCGACTCTCCAAAGATCTGAGGCTACGTTTGTATGACGACGGTCTGAACAGAAGACGCAAAAGTGGCGTCGCGTCTTCACTTTTTATTCCGCGTTTAGACGAGCGTTTTCGGGAGGAAATCTGCGTGCATACGGTGACGCAAAAGTGTGTGGAATTGGATTGGGTATGCATGCCAGGCGGCTATGTGGTGCTGTGATACATTATCACTATGTCCGTGCGCATGCGTAGAATCTTCCTTCTTCTCATCTGCGCCGCGAAAACCAAAACAAAACATGGCTACCGCTAGCAAAAAAAAATTGTGTGGTCAGACAAAGAAATTCAACTATTGCTTCAGACCACGTTAGACTACAAAGCAACGAAGGCGCAACAAGGTGTGGACTGGGAGTCCTGCCAAACAAAGTACACTGATATATGGACCGATGTGACGTAAACACGTACGCGACGTCAGCAGATTTGACCAGAGTTTTGCGTCTTGGGCAGTGTAGACGAAAACGCTACGGCGGAGCGTATTCAAGTTTTCCACTTTGGAGGGCGGTTTCAGTTTTTTGCGTTTTTAAGCCCCCAAAATGCCGTCACCGTCTAAACGAAAGGCACTTCCGATAAAATGCGTGAAAAGTCCCTCAGTCGTCCAGGTAGAATCCATGATCAGAGCTGACGAAGCCTCTCGGATGAGCGGCTAAACGTTTTCAACCAAACAAACTTTGTCCAGTAGACAAATTGAACTTCTCCTTTTATCATATCTTCCGATAAAATATTTTGTTGTTTTTACCCGTAAGCCAGGGTTGTCCAAACTTTTTTCATCAAGGGCCACATATCTAAACACAGACGAAGCAGAGCGCCGATCAACTGGTGCTCAGTACAGTCAATAATTAAAATATCTGCATGTTTAACATGTTAGAATGAGCAATCAGTCCTTTATTCATGTTAAGATCCTCAAAACCACACAATAAATATTAAATATTAGGTAAATATCAAGGTAGAGTTTCAAAAATGGCAGCCAAAAGTTCTGCTCAAGGTAATTTGGGCCAATTCACCTGGAAGCCTGAGGGCCAAGAAAAATTTATCTGAGGGCCACATTTGGCCCACGGACCATAGTTTGGACATGCCTGCCGTAAGTGTTCTCGTGTAAACACCCTGAATTGAAAGTAACGTAGTGCTGTAACCTGTGTCTCCTTTGTGATAGATGGTTTTAAGCTATACTGTGGAACATTCTAGACAAAGCTTTGACTTTTCCGTGGAGACAAGCAGGTGGTGGATCTTCAACCAGAAAAGTTACACAGTCCACCTTTAAAGAAGATGAGTTGTGGTTTGTGAGAGAAATAAAACACAGAGTCGGAGTGAACCAAATGCGTTTGTCTTGAGGAGTAACAAAGCCAGCCTTTATCAGTCAGGACAACACTGTGAGACAACCGCTGTACAATAAATACATCATGAATGAGTTTACACCATGTCCAGGTGACCATCAGAACATCTCCAGAACATCTGCTGTCACACACTGCAGAAAACATGGACCACACTGGGAGCCAAAGGTACAGTGACCACAACTGGACAGTGCAGGTCACCACCTCCGACACAACAAGCCAGAACAGAGAAAATGTACGCGGAATGAGGGAGTATGTGGCACTGGAAAACTGCCTAAGTGCTTCTATCAATGGACCATTATCAGCTGCAGTCACGTTCAGGGCCTCGTGAGGTACAATCTAAAAATGAACACGGACAAGCTGAAAATGACTTGAATTTAGAATATTAATACTCATTTGATTCATTTTAAGCCTGACTTTTTACTTGCTTCAAAATGTTTTTAGCTTGTTTCAATAGGCTAAGAAAACCGCGCGGAACTCATTAGCTAGATTAACGTGAAACGACTCGCAACCAGTGAAATATTCAAATGTAATTCAATCTAAAGGAGTAAAACTAATAAAATCCAGTCCAGTTGATTATTCTGAATCATTTCGGTGAGGCGATATATATTTTTACAATGGAGCCAGGCAAGTATTTTAAATCATATTCATTTTGGTCATGATAACACTGTATGGTTGAACGTCAAAAATGTAACAGAAAACTGCGGTTTGTGTAGAAATTCTGAGAATATTTTGTTGCATTTGAATTTACACAAACCTACACTGAAATAAAAATATACACGTTGCACGTATTTGCAATTTCAGATACCTAAAAATGACTAGTAGTACTGTACTATATACAGCTCTGGAAAAAAAATAAGAGAGACCACTGCATTTTTTTTCTGAAATCAGCATCTCTACATGTATTACAGCCATTCCATTCCAGCGTCTGTTGAATTCCAACACAAACACAAAGCTGAGCTACTTCAGTTCTTGCACCAGGAGTGGAATAAAGTCACCCAAGAACAATGTGAAAGACTTGTGGAGAGCATGCCAAGACGCATGAAAGCTGTGATTAAAAATAAGGCTTATTGCACCAAATATTGATTTCTGAACTCTTCTTAAGTGTAAACATTAGTATTATGTTGTTTTAAAATGAATTTGATCTTGTTTCTTTGCATTGTTTGAGCTCTGAAAACATGGATCTTTTTTGTTATTTTGACCATTTGTCATTTTCTGCAAACAAAAATGTTCTAAACAATAATATTTTTATTTGGAATTTGGGGGAAATGTTGTCCATAGTTTATAGACTCAAACAAAAATGTTCTAAACAATAATATTTTTATTTGGAATTTGGGGGAAATGTTGTCCATAGTTTATAGACTCAAACAAAAATGTTCCTTTTGCCCAAAAACATAACTATAAGATCAGTAAAATCAGAAAAACTGATCATTTTGCAGTGGTCTCTTATTTTTTTTTCCAAAACTATATTGCATGCAGTTGTGTTTTATATTAAATTGAGTTTATTGTTGTGTATAAACATAGCTACTCTGTTATTGTACACTCAATACGAAGGGGGTTTTCATCGAAATCGCTTAAGTCCAGGCTTATCCTGAAATCCTGAGCTGAACTCGCTCCGTATTCAGTTTAAGCCTCAAGTCGTTCCATGACAGAAATAAGCCTGAGTCTGACCAAAGCTCAAGCCTGAAAATGGGCTCAAAGTGTGACTTTTTAAAAATGATCTGATTAAACGAGAGCGGAACCGCAGCGTGCACGGACAAGAGTTTGATATGGGACACTCAACTATTCCGGTCCTTCTGATCTGAGGAGCGAGAGGAAAGACACGACTCCCCCTCCTCTCCCATTCGCGGAGCGGAGCCTGGTTAACACGCCCGGGGAATGAAAATTGCCTCACCCGTTCCCGATGCGCGGTAAAAGTGAAGCTGTAACGGAACGATTCACATGTAGCCGAGAAGAAACGATAAAATCCGGGTTGACGTGTTTGCAGTTTGACAAGGAGCGAAACGACGGAATGATGAGAGCGAGACTCCACTGAAAACCAGTTCGTCCTCATCCTTCAAAAATGAAAAAAAGTCTAATCAATCGAAGACGACGACTCCCCTGCAGTACCTCCGCGACCCCCCTGTTGAAGACCTCTGCTATGGTATTGAGAACTGAAAATAATAGAATGTACTTGTGATATCATGACCAAAAGAGTGCCTTAAAATATTAGCCTGACTTAAAACTGATATTTGAATGCATTTTTAGTAAACGCGCCGACACTCCCTACACGAACGGCCCATTGACGCTGGCAGAGTTAAATCGAAGCCTAATACAAACAAAATACATAGGCTAGGTTTTCGAGGCACTGAAAAGAACAGCTATTTCTAACCGTTTGTGCTTATAGGGGAAATGATTGACTCGATTCGAACAGTGGTGGTACCTTAACATGTCTGCGGTATAGCTTCTTTAAAGACGACACACATTACGAATACAAGACATAAATGTAGCAATATATGGACAAGTAACAGAGCCACTATACAGAACATATGAGCTAAATAAGGCGTTAACGTTGAATAATATGAATACAAGAAAAAGAGGAACAAAAGTAAAACGGCATATTTGGTGAAAGCGACAAAGAAGTATAAAATAAATTAAATGTAGCCGCACATTCAAGAGCACAGACAGTGGAGCCTGTAGTGGACCAACGGACTGGGAAGGATCCATAAAGACGAAAATGTTAAAGATTCATCGCGTAATTTTCCTCGGGAGTGTTCGCTCGTCTCCGTGGAGATGCTTTTGCGTTGTCTGGAATGTTCCACAATCTGGCGTAAGGTCTATCGATCTCCAGGAAGGCCAGATCTGTGGAGAGGTGAGCAGTTTTAAGAACTTTCAATACTCAATAAAAACAGATTTAATGTAAGGTATACAGTATGTAATGCCATACTGTGGAACATGCCAGGCAAAGCAATAATATCTCCATGGAGACAAGCAGGTGGCGTACTTTTCATCAGAAAAGCTACAAAATGCACCTTTAATAGTATTTGATAATACTAGGGGAAATAAAACACATTTATATGCCGATTGAAATCTCAGAATATTGTCAAATTTTAGGATAAATTAGGGTAAACTGCTATTCCAAATGTAAACGTGATTTAAATTTTTGTTTTTGCCAATTTCTTTATGAACTTTCTGATTGTACAGAGGCGTACATTTAATTTTTGCGCTTTGAAAACTGCATTATAGTGTAGTGAAGAGCCATTTTTAGTCGATAAAAAGGTTGTCACAGGTTTCAAAAGAGTATGGACAACAATAATACACAACTTATCTCAATTACAAATTAATAGCGGTTACACACTTTTTTATACAATCCCTTGGTCCACCGTTTTGTCCTGTCTACGTCTGTAACAAGGCCACATTTTGTTTTTATCATGTGAGGACGAGTCTGGGGGAAAAATATAATAAAATAAAGTGTGTGCGCATGCAAGGTCACACCATCCCACATGATATACAAACCTAAAACATTCACAATCAAGACGCTGTGCAAAAATAACGTTTCAGTTAGCAAACACGAAAAAATCCATTATTTTTACCCTCACGGTACACCCTGTTATAAACACATGATGCAAACATGATACAACCTGCATCAATGTACAGTACTTTGTCTTTGATACAACAAGTAGCTCCTCATTGTACAGTACTGTGCAAAAGTAACACACGGGAGTGGAAATGATTTGTATGCTAATGCTAAGCTAACGACCTAGCACATAAACATATCAGGAGGTAATTACCGTGGCCGGCAAGTGCAAAACACTTTTACATTTCACAACACATTAACAAGTTTGAAAACAAAATTACATTTAGAAAACACATTTGAAAACAAATCTCAAGTTTCATAAAACAAATGTGCAAACAAATTTACAAAACATGAAACACAAGCGCAGAGACAAATTTACATGTGGCAAAAACACAAATACAAACCTCCGAAACAAATGAACAAGACACTTCTTGACGGAAAGGGAATGTCCTAAAAGGCAGAAGTGACACAGCGACATGCAGGACAAGCAGGATGTCAACCTGCGAACGGTGTCACGAAGATCCACTGGTCGACAAGCAAAATGCTTCCGGAACAAATGTAGTGACATTTTTCTTGGTTTAGGTCACTAATAAAGAAAAAGTAAGTCAGAAGTGCTGATTGGCTATAGTTTCCGAGATATAATACTGGGTCAAAATAGGAAATTTATGCAAAATAAGGCAAAAACGGTAGTTTATCATAAGGTACAGTGTGTCCACAAGCAACCAGTTCTATCTGAAAGCCTGTCTGCACATTCACATACATTCATTTTAATATGTCTAGTTTTAACATCAAATATTTTTGGATTTCACATAAGAGAGATGCCTCGAAATTATGTGCACCTGATGTCTTAAGATATTTCTTGTTTATTTCTTCACAGATTAAGAAGTGCAAGTGCAAATATTTTCAAAATATAAATATTATTTTTAAGCAAAAATGCCTAAATCTATTGTATAAACAGATGCGATTCGGATGTAAAACAATATCATTAAATATCTTGAATACATTAGCTAACCAGCACAGTTATCAATTGATTTTCAGTTCATCTTATCAATATAAATGAGATTTAGCCACTTTTATCGAGTCCAAAAATGTGTAGACCGGAAAAATCAGAGATCACACGGAACCCAAGTGGAAAATATCCCGCAATACAGTAATGACTATTTCAATGAGGGTCACTCTTAGTGTCGTATTGGATATACTGTCAACTTTGCATGGCGTGCAAATGAGTCTGAGGACACTTAAAAGTGCACTGAATAATCCTGGGCCGTATCAACACAAATGCACCCTCAGAACCACATGTATTTGCCACATGTAGTTAGGGCCCGTTGAATACTAGGTACGTCTGCTGATCCATCTGCATCCTTGAGGATTAAGTTCTCGTAATATGCATCACGTCATCTCTCTTAACTTGAATATTATGTTTTTGCCAAAGGGCGTGCCACATGGTTTGATAAACAAAGGGTTGACCAGGTCCACGGAGTTTGGTTTTGATCGCGCTGTGATGAATTGTGATGTGATGAATTCGTCGATACAGCCCAGCATTATTCAGTTTACTTTTAAGTGTCAATATTTTCCGCTTGGTCTGGGTTCCGCGTGATCCCCAGACGCCGTCCGCAGGCTGAACAAAAGTGCGTAACGTGGAGAAGGTTGACTCCACAACTGGGGCAAAACATTATTCATTCACCACAACAGAAATAAAAAAAGAAAGGTTGGGATTATAAACACACGCTCTCATTTAATTACTGTCGACATCCTGCTTGTCCCACATGTCGCTCCATCACTTCCTCCTTGTAAATTTGTCTCGGCGCTTGTACAAGTGTTTTGTGTTTTGGAAATTTATTGGCACATTTGAAAATGTGTTTTCTGAAACTTGGAACTTGTTTTCAAGATGTAAATGTGTATTCTAAATGTAAGTTTGTTTTTAAAGTTGCTCATGTGTGTTGTGAAATGTAAAAGTGTTTTGCACTTTGCCGGCGACGGTAGGTAATAGAGCTCGGGATTGTGACATTTCAGTTAGCCTAGCGTTAAACCAAATGTATAGGTGGGAATGGAAATGCTTTGTATGCTAATGCTACGCTAGCTTGTTAGCATAAAAACATATCAGGAGTTTGGGATTATGACGTCGCACATCATCAGTTAGCTGCTGCTTAGCTTCAGTTATTTTGTTAAAGATTTTGTTGTTCCATTTACGCTTTTTAATGTTTTGGTTAAGCGCGTTTTGCACCACCGCTCGAAACATGGCGGATCTCCATGGCAACGCTCCTTTTTCGACGTTACATCCCAAGCTCGATACTAAAGAGACTGGCGATTTCACTTCGCTATAACTCGTGTAACTATAAGCACCACGCTGGAAATCTGTGCTGCTAATTAGCCATTTAAAAATGTTTCACTTCTTACTGCTGCCAGCAGAGGGCAGCAAATATACAAATGTAATCCAGCCATTCTCAGAGAAAGTGAAAGTTTGGCATACGTAAATAATACGAAATTATCACGCAAGGGTTCCCAAATGTCTTTTCAAAAAGGCTGAAATAACGAAACACCTGTAATTACTACCTATTAATAAAAATATTAATTTCTTTGCATCTTTATACCATTTTCTTAACAATTTTGTGGCTAACGAAAGTATTTACCCCCGAAATACTGTAGATTTTGATATACAGCTTAGGTCCATAGAGCCAGATACTCGGTGCGACTTTTTTTTTTCACCTACTTTTGCACAGTACTGTAAGGTAAGTCAAGTATTTTTCCCCAATGAAGAATAAAGGCAAAAAAAGAGAAATTATATACGATGCAAAATAAAAATAGCAATGTACAGCGACAGATTTACACATTTTTAAAGTTGTAGCGTGACAGTCGATGTAACGTAATGAGACAATATGAGGCACTCAGTCCAAATGTGGATCCCTCGTCTTCCTGCTCTATTCCCTTTCATTATTAACACATAAACATACTTAGAACAATGAAAGTGCACAGGACAGCGCTATGCTAAAAAGGACTTTGATGCTACAAGTTGCAAACGTTGTGCAGAAATTGTTTAGGGGCGATTTTAAACTTGGGCAAATACTGGATCAAGTCGGACAGTCTGAACTCTGTCATATACTGCCATCTGATGGAGAAGCTAGATATTAAAGATATTAAAAATCCTGGTTAGCAAAGTGACTGTGTCTTAAAGGTGCACTGTGCAACTTTTTGGTTGGGGTCTGTTACCTCCTTGTTTCTATGGGTCTGCTTAGAATGTTCCACAGTATGACATTAAACAGCTCTACCTTACATTTATGCAATTATACTGGTCTACAAGCATGCAAGCAATGCTTCTGGAACAAAAGTAGTGACATTTTTCTTGGTTTAGGTCACTAATAAAGAAAAAGTAAGTGATTGGCTATAGTTTCCAATATATAGTATTGGGTCAAAATAGGAAATTTATGCAAAATAAGGCAAAAACGGTAGTTTATCAGAAGGTACAGTGTGTCTACAAGCAACAGTTCTATCTGAAAGCCTGTCTGCACATCCCAGTACATTCATTTTAATATGTCTAGAGTTTTAACATCAAATATTTTTTGATTTCACATAAGAGAGATGCCTCGAAATTGTGTGCACCTGATGTCTTAAGATATTTCTTGTTTATTTCTTGACGAATACAGAAGTGCAAGTTAAATATTTTCAAAATATAAATATTATTTTTAAGCAAAAATGTCTAAATCTATTCTATAAACGGATGCAATTTTGATGTAAAACATTATCATTAAATATCTTGAATACATTAGCTATCCAGCACAGTTATCAATTGATTTTCAGTTCATCTTATCAATATAAATGATATTTAGCGACTTTTATCTCAGAAACAAATTAAGTCCAAAAATTACCAGAGTTACAGATGGTTTTATAGCTCAAAAATACCTAGAAAAACAGGTATTCTCTGACACTGAATGGAGTTGCTTCTCCACAGAGCTGAGCTCTAACTTGGTCTGATCTGAGCTCCATGAAGATAAAACCGTTTAATGCCATACTGTGAAACCTTCCAGACAAAGCAATAAGATCTCCATGGGGATTTGATGGACGCTCCACCAGAAAAGTTACACAATGCACCTTCGAGATAAAAAAAAGTATGATTCAAAACATTTCATTAATTTCACGATTGTTCTTTCATCCAAATTACTTAAAGCAAATTAAAAAGAAGAAGAAAAAGTTGGTACATGATCTATTTTGTTCTTATGGTAAATTGCAATTCTTGCCATACCATAACCATGTGCAATTCAAATGATAAAAGACCTTTTAGGTTTTGGTGCAGCTAACTAAAACCATCTTGTTAAAAGGTGCTCAGTAATAACATGACGGTTAATGCATCATCTTCAGTAAATGGACAAGAAATGCAGATTTTACAAGGTTACAGGTTACAATAATGTTTAAAGAGAGGGTATTACACTTCTACGGGCTGGCACCTTACATATTTAGATCACCGTGTTAGCCTTTATTGTTTTGAAAATCCTATATTCGCCAAAAACATATTATTTTATTACTCATTTCTTGAGTCCTCCCCCTTCAGAGCGCAATCGCAACTCAATCACCGTACATCCTGCTAACCATACTGCACATCGCGGCAGGTTTGTGAAGTTGTAGTGCATCGTTTTCTATCCTGCTTTTGCATACCTATGGAAAATTGTTGTCCGGGATGTGGGCAATGTAGGATTGTGGACAAAATCAAACTGCTAACCATAAGGAGGGTTCGCATAGTGTCCAGAAGCGATCGCTAGATTAACGAAACATGCATAGATGACATATAAAACCACTTCGGGCATGTTTTTGATGAAGGTGCAGCGTTATAACATGATAGAAAGCTCCAAAAAGTTGATTTAGCATAATATTTAACAACAATTTAGGAAAAGATTTTGCAAAAAGCTGATTTAGCATAATACCCCCTCATATTTAGATCACCATTTTACCTTTAATTGTTATGAAAATGCTATATTCGGCGAAAACAATAAGTTTGTGTTTAGTTTTTGATTTCTTGCGTCCTCCCCCTTCACCGTGCATCCCGCTAACGAAACTACTCCACATCACGCCAGGTTTGTGAAGCTGTAGTGTATAGTTTTCTATCCTACTTTTGCATATTTATGGAAAATTATTGTGCAGGATGTGGGCGATGTAGGCTTGCGGACAAAATCAAACTGCTAACCGTAAGGAGAGTTCGCATAGTGTCCAGAAGCGATCGCTAGATTACCGAAACATGCATAGATGACATATAAAACCACTTCGGGCATGTTTTTGATGAGGGTGCAGTGTTATAACATGATAGAAAGCTCCAAAAGTTTGATTTAGCATAATACCCCCTCTTTAATTAAAGTGAAATGCGCAGCAACAACGTGCAACTTGCTTTTTTGGGGAATTTCTTTTCCCCCGTTCTGTACATTTTTATGTCATTGTTACAATATGAATAAGAGCGTGATGAATGTTGCTGGTTTTAAGTTGAGACAATGTCATTTACTGAAGACAACGCATTCTACCTTAAATATTACTCAATAGATCATCATTTATCTTTTCGTTTTGACATTCAAGTCAAAATGACTGCAAAAGGGAGCAACCTACGCCGTTTACGATGCATTTTGAGTTTTCATCATTTTCACCGATAACATTAACTAACAATATATTCCACAGTCTTTATAGGAATGCTGGTTCTGCCTTCTCTTCACTATACGACATTGCACTTGGTTGAAACGCTGGAGTGTGCCCGGGAAAAAAAACAACAACAAAGAAAAACGGACTGACAAACTAAAAATCTCAGGATGTGGTGAAATGTGTGTTGAAAGTCCTTTACGTCCAACAGAAGAGTTCGCTTAGAGTACAATGTTTACGTCACTGCCGCCATCTCGGTCGCAGTATTTTCCTTCTGTCCTGATCTGATTTTGTTGACGCAGAATGGGAAGAATACGTTGGTGTTGCATTTCTGTCTGTTGCACTAGTATGAAGAGAAGAAGTGGTGAGAGAGGTGGCTTTATAAACATGACCGAGTAAGACATTATCGTTGTTGAACTGCCATATTGAAAAAATCTTTACATGGACATTAACTGACAGACACAGCACAAATTTTACAAGAAAGTAGATTGGATATTTTTAGCCTTCCTCTCCGTTTGTTTGTCTCTGCTCCTCTACCACTTCCTGCTTTCTCTCTTCTTCCGACGTCGCCTCCTCTGTGCGCGCTTGCGAGTCTTGGCTCTCCGGCGCCCCCTGCGTTTCAACACTTTCGCTCGCGTCTTTCGCGGAGGAGCTAGCTAGCGGAGGAGGAGGAGGCGTCTGGTTAACCGGCTGCGAGCTAGCGCCGGCTTTGAGTTCCTTTGCTTCGTCTCCTTTCTCCTCCTCTTTCTTGCGCCTCCTTTTTGGGCTTCCCGGGGACCCGTCCACCGCTCCGGCGGGCATAGCCGGTAGCGTCATGATACCCCCGTGTGGCAGGAACATGTGCGGGTACAGCAAACCGTGCGACATTCCAGGTATTAGGAAAGGGTTAAACGTAAGGTGGCTACTCGCGCTTGTTCCGATGTGCGCCGTTCCGATGTGCCCCCTACTGGTAGAGGTGATAATCGCGGCTTGCTCCACTATTGCAGCCGCTGTGGTTGCTGTAGCTTTTTGACTTCCTTCTCCGGATTCATCTTTGCTTGTATCCTTTTCCGCCACATTTGTAGACGATTCCTTCTCTGTAGTTGACGAAGTAGGGCTAGCCGATTCAGACGGAGTGGCTTTAGCTGGCGGAGGAGCGTGCGTCATCATACCGACGCTCAGCATAGCGTGTTGCGGTATAGCGGCTCCATGTGGTATCCCGTGTAGCATCATCGGTAGCATGCTCAAGCCGTTTTTAGCGTCTTCTGGTGATGAAGACGTCCCAGGGAAGCCGTGAGGAAAGCCGGCCGCCATGATGCCCGAGATGGGTAACCCGGGAATAGCTGCTCCGCGCAGATTTTGCATAGCCACCATCGTGTCCACGCTGCCAATCAGCCCGCCATTCATGAATATGGGGGGGCCCAGCGTGGTGGGGGAGGCGTCTGACACGGACAGCAAGGGCTTGGGCATCTCGCTGCGGGGGCGACGGCCTCGGCGTCTGGCTGCGTCACGGTTCACTGGTTCAGTCAGGATACGAGAGAACTTCCCCTCAGGCAGATACCCCTGTGGAGGGCAAAAGAGGCTCATGACACCATGTTGTAAAGTCTGGACTTCATACTTTATAATGAACATTCAAAATGCTACTACTACTAGTGCTGCTACTGCTACTGCTACTACTGCTGCTACTACTACTACTGCTGCTACTACTACTACTACTACTACTACTACTGCTGCTGCTACTACTACTACTACTACTACTACTGCTGCTACTACTACTACTACTACTACTACTGCTGCTGCTACTACTACTACTACTACTACTGCTGCTACTACTACTACTACTACTACTACTGCTGCTGCTACTACTACTGCTACTGCTACTACTACTACTACTACTACTACTCCTACTGCTGCTACTACTACTGTTACTGCTGCTACTACTACTCCTACTACTACTGCTGCTGCTACTACTACTGCTACTCCTACTACTACTACTCCTACTGCTGCTACTCCTCCTACTACTCCTCCTACTACTCCTCCTACTACTACTACTACTACTACTACTGCTGCTGCTGCTGCTGCTGCTGCTACTCCTACTACTACTGCTACTGCTAGTACTGCTAGTACTACTACTACTACTACTCCTACTGCTACTAGTTACTGCTACTACTGCTGCTGCTGCTACTACTACTACTACTACTACTACTACTACTGCTACTACGACTATTACTGCTACTGCAACTTATTACAAATACTACTGTACTGCAGAAAGATTTTGGGTTAAGACAATTTCTGAAACCACTGTTGTATATTTCTGTTTGAAATATTGAAATGAAAAAATAAATATGTATTCTTCTTTTAGACAATTTATGTTTGTCATATTTTTTTTTATTGGGGTGGGCTGTAAAACAGAACCTAGATTTTTTTTTGTGTGCTTTTGGTTACTTCAGAGCCTTATAGAGGCAAACCACTAAGAGGTTTCTAAGCATTAACTAATTACATTAAACTGAAAATATGTGAATCAGTGAAGAAGTGAACATGACCGTTTTATTAAAGGAGCACTGTACAACTTCTTCTAGTGGAGGGTCCATTACCTGCTTGTCTCTATGGAGATGTTATCACTTTCCCTGGAATGTTCCATGATATAACATTAAACATGTCCATCTAGAATTTATTCACTGCTATAACCTGCTCGTCTCCCTTGTGATAAATACTGTATGTTTAATCTATAGTGTGGAACATTCTAGACAAAGAAATAACATTTCCATGGAGACTAACAACTTAAAAGAATATTTCCTCTGTAGTGTGTTATACTCACAGAATGTTTCACCACATCTGCCCAGTCCGGAGCCACAAAGTACTCAGAGTTAGCGTCCAGCCACCGGGACAGCTCCTTTATCGCTGGAGCCATAGCACCCCCTAGCTGTGGAAGCATGGCAGTACAAGGACATAGTGTTAATATGACAAGTACAGGGTGTCCATAAAGTCCCTTTACAATTTAAAACAAATTATTGAAAAGGCAGTTGTTGAGATATCTTAACCAGATTTGTTTTATTTTAATCAGTGTTTATTAAAGTTTTTATTCACATTAAAATTTTCGAATAATTGGTCCATTTTTCTTCCACGAGGCAACAATATCTGCAGATGTTTACCTCGACCTTCTGACCGAATATATGGCACCGCAACTGATTGACTTACAACCAACCATCGTTTTCCAGCAAGATGGTGCACCACCACACTGGGGACTGCATGTTCGTCACTTCCTCAATTAAACATTTCCGGACCGATGGATTGGTAGGGACGGGCCAATTCCATGGCCACCGCGTTCACCTGATATCACTCCTTTGGACTTCTTTTTATGGGGTTATGTAAAGGATATCGTGCATCAAACAAAGGTACGGGACATTGCTGACTTGAAGCAAAGGATTTGTGAAGCCATTGCCACCATTAATGAGACTATCCTACAATTGAGTACCGTCTTGATGTGCTTCGTGCAACTAATGGTGCCCATATAGAGATCTATTAAATCAAGTGAAAAAATCTTTAATAAACACTCATTCAAATAAAATAAATCTAGTTAATATATCTCAACAACTGCCTTTGTAATAAATTGTTTAAATTGTAAAGAGACTTTATGGACACCCTGTACATGCGTGATAGCACCTGTAATCTAAATGTTTATGGTTTTACCCTGCGCCCTGTGCCACGGTGGACCACGGGGACCCTCTCCTCTCCAGTCAGAGAGTTCACGTCCAGTTTGGTGGGGTCTTTACAGCGGTGCCTTCTCTGTTTGGGACGCTCTATGAAACTGTGCAGCACACTGGCCCCTGGAGTCTACAACACACACAAAGAAGTCCCATTTTAACAAATCTAATTTTAGCTTGTCTATTCACATTTTTAGATTAGATAAGATTTGTTTATTTGAAAAGGGACCCTGCAGTTTCATAACAAACAAATGACTAAACATGAGTAAAAAAGTCAATTTAGCCAAGAGCCTATTTTTCATCTGTAGTCAGTTTTCTAGCTAATATTACAAGACCAAATAGAAAAAAAAAATGTTGTGTTGACTTTGATTTTCCATTTGGTACTGATATTGATTTCTATCATGTAATAATACTATAATGTTATTAGCAAATTATTCTTTATTTGATATTAATCCTTAAACCAGAAACCACAAAAAGAGAATTACTTCAAATTTCTCAATGCCACATTTGTATTGTTTAGTTATATCCAATTATTATACATACTAGTTTTGCAGCCTAATAATAATAATAATAATAATAATAATAATAATAATAATAATAATAATAATAATAACAATAACAATAACAATAACAACAATAATAATAATAATAATAATAATAATAATAATAATAATAATAATAATAATAATAATGGATTAGTTTTATATAGCACTTTTCCAGATGCTCAAAGTTGCTTTACAACTTGGTGCATTGCTCATTCACTCCACTTATTGGTGGGAGCTCCTAATGCAGCCACAGCTGCCCTGGGGCAGGCTAACGGAAGAGAGGCTGTCAAGCTGCGCCAACGGCCCCTACGACCACCACCAACATAGCCCTTGTACCCAGTAGTGTTTGTTCCCGTGCCCACATCCCCCAATGTGTCTTCTGAGTACTTTTGTGAATGTTATTGTGGTTTTTAAAAATGTATCTTTAATAATAAAAGATTTTAAAAAAACTAATGCTCACACCACATTCATACTAGACAATTTGGGTGAAGTGTCTTGCCTAAGGACACAATGTTGGTATTCCAGTCGGTCTCATTCAAATACTACTCAGGCCCGGCTCTGCTTCTGAGATCTGACGAGATCAGGGTTTGACATCTGGTATGGCCTAGTTTTACTATTCTTGCAAAGAGTTGCATTTTATTATTATTTTTATGCGTATTTATATGCGTATTTTGAAATTTTCCATTTGTAGGACAAATAAATCCCATCTATCCCATCTTTATTTTATCTCATCTTTTTCCTCATTTTAGTTTATCAGTAAAAACTCAATTAGCCACGAGGTTAATTAAAGAAACAACACATTTACTTCAGATATTTTGATCACTGCTGTAATCTAAACATTCAAACTCACATGGGCGAAAGCCGGCAGGTCCATGCTGTACCCAGGGTTCTGTCTGAGCCACTCGATCAGGCCTTTGCTGGCGGCCTCCCGGTCTATGGCCACGATCTCGGGCTGTGGGGGGGTCTGAGCTGGCGGGGTGGGGGTGGAGGAGGAGGAGGGCGTGGGGGGAGCGGCCGGACGGTCCGACGGAGAGGGAGACGGAGAAGAGGTGGAGGAGACGGCGGAGTGGCTGATGGCTTCTACGCGCGCCTGGGGAGGTAAATAAGACATAGACGCAAAAACATAAATCTGAGAGGACCTTCACACCAAGTCGAGCAGAAAAAGAATTACAAAATTCTGAAAAAATATCTTGAGACACTGCAGTGAAAACTAAAAATCTAAAAAAAAAAAAGCAGAACCAACTCTAAGGCCTTGAATTCCTTCCTTTTTCACCCACAGGCGCTGTTGGAAGTAAACTATGTGATGAAATCTAAGGCTCATATTAAAATATTAACATTGCATTTCTGTGCTGTGCTGTGCTAGCCCCACCTGCCAGCTCATTCCTTCTTATACTCCCTCCAAATAAAACATAACATAAAACGCTCTTTAACTGAAGCATAGCCAGACTGGACAGGACTAGACTGGAGTGAACAGATTTATATGGGGGTATTTCTGTATTAAAGGAATATAAACTTTTTTTTTTTAACAATCTGAACCTTATTTCGGTAATAAAACAAGTTACAAGCGCACTGTCCTCCTCATCTACTCGAAACTATGGCTAAATCTCAGATTAGAGGCCACTTTTGACTCAAATGAAAGTGTATACTAAGACATTGAGCTTCTGTAACTTGAAAAGTGATCAAGTTTGTGCTATTTGGTGACTGCAATCGCCTGCCCCAAGCACTCACATTAAACGGGTATCGCTAAACTACTACAACATCTCCCGAAATGCTCCAAATGACACCAAAGTGCTATGGGTGAGTAAAACAACTTGTTTTATTACCGAAATAAGGTTCAGATTGTAAAAAACGTTAATATTCCTTTAAGTGTATTTCCATTTTCTCTCACACGCTAATATTTAGAACGTGCAATCTGCCCATAATCTTACTTATCTCATCTTGTTTAATGTTGTTTTGTTTTAATTGTGCAACTCCAGCCATTACTGTTAATAACTTGACGCAAACAAGATATAGAGCCTCTATGATGAGCTGTAAATGCCAGAACCAGTGCATTTTTTTATGTTATATAAAACAGGCAACATAAATAGTTTTGCATCAAAGGCAGGTCGTCTCAATATTACAGGACTGAAATATGCCTTTTTGTTGTTGGAAAGGCTCAGTTCCAACAACACTCTCACGATGTCTTGAGGGCTCGTGTCTCTGGGGGCTGGGTCCTGTACTGACAGGGAATAAATTTCTCCGTTGTTAGAATCCCAGTGTCATGTTTTATCTTTTCAACTCTCGGGCTACTTCAATTTGTTCTACATTCTACCTTTTGTGAAATTTTGAGCAGCTAAGCGGCTAGTTTTGTAGAAATCCTACGTTTATACTGTATGAAAATGCGCTGAGGATCCTACAGGGCTATTCTTTATGCATTAACAAACAACAGTCATGTCAAGGTAGTCAACGGGCTACACTGGCACAGCAAAGGATTATCGTCTATGCCAGGGGTGTCCAAACTTTTTTCATCAAGGGCCACATATCTAAACACAGACGAAGCAGAGGGCCGATCGAGGGCCATAGACTGGTGCTCAGTACAGTCAATAATTAAAATATATGCATGTTAAACATGTTAGAATGAGCTATCAGTCTTTAATTCATGCCAAAATCCTCAAAACCACACTATAAATATTAAATATTGTCTTATCAAGGTAGATTTTCAAAAAACTTTCAGTCAAAAGTTCTGCTCAAGGTAATTTGGGCCAATTCACCTGGAGGCCTGAGGGCCAAGAAAGATTTGTCTGAGAGCCGCATTTGGCCCACGGGCCATAGTTTGGACATGCCTGGTCTATGCAGTTCCCTATGCTTCTTTTTATTGATCCAACAAGCAAAAGGACAATACAATATACTTAATCAGTTCATAATATTCTTGTGAATCTGGATATTGGCAACAGCACCCTGAGACTACGCCAGGTTTAATCTAAGAAAAAGCATCTTTAATATAGAAAACAAGAAACCAGTGTCTAATTAAAATAAGAGAAACCATAAAGGCGACCACATACCACAGGTTGAGAAGCCCAGCCGTAGGTCTTATCACAGACATGATGTAATGTAATGATTATGGATAAACAGAGTGCACACACAGCTGATGGCCCCTGTACTCACCTGTGCCTCAGGGGTCAGGCCTCTGCCTTTGGTGAACTCAGTGTACAGCGCCTCCACGTTCCTCCTCCTGCCCCTCCGCCTCCTCAGAGCGTCATCAGAGCGCAGGCTGCCGTTCACTATCTGCCCTGTGACCGGGTGAATGAGGCCGGCCTGCAGGATGCCCGCCATGTCCAGTCCTGGCAATGGTGCAGAGATGGGGGGCGGGGCTATTTTTTTGGCCCCTCCTCCTTCTTCCTGATCACCTCCTGAGGGCTTAGTCAAATCCATGGCCGTCTCCTGCCAGCCGTTGATCAACATCGGTGGCGTGCGGTGCGTGGGCGGAGCTACTATACTTCCTGGTTTCTCATTGGTGGAGTTGGGCATCATCTTACCAGTTAGTGCTTTAGCGGCAGCTTCGTAGTCAAAGGGGCGGCGCCCTCCCCCTCGCTTGAGCTCGGGCAGATAGGGAGGAGCCACCAGCCTCTCCTGCAACAGAGGCAACGAGGTGAGGCGCCAAGCTCCGCCCCTCCCGACTGCCCCGCCCCGCGACACAAACTGCACCAGGCGACAGACACAGGGATGGGTGGGAGAGAGATGCAGCACTGTTAGACACACACGGACAAGAACAGGACGCATACAAGCAGCTGCAGCAGGCCTGGGCAAAATCTGCACTGAACATAATGCAAACCCTCCTCCAGTGAATGGATCTAAGTTCAGTTTAAATGTGCACTTTACTGGTGGGGGGTGCCCCTTGTTTGTTTCCATGGAGATGTTGTTGTGTTGTTTCCACAGTACGGCATTAAACTTCTCTATCTACATGAAGACAAGCAGCTAAGTTACTGTGTTTTTCAAGGTATTTGCACTGTATAGATCCATACTAAAATATAGAACTCTGGAAAAATGACCACGGCATTTTTTTCTGAAATCAGCATCTCTTCGTGTATTACAGCCATTCCATTCCAGCGTCTGTTGAATTCCAACACAAACACAAAGCTGAGCTACTTCAGTTCTTGCACCAGGAGTGGAATAAAGTCACCCAAGAACAATGTGAAAGACTTGTGGAGAGCATGTACTCATGCTTCACAGCAAGAAGGTTCGGGTCGCCCGGGCCTTTCTGTGTGGAGTTTGCATGTTCTCCCCATGTCTGGGTGGGTTTCCTCCGGGCACTCCGGTTTCCCCCATCAACCCAAACATGCGCCATAGGTAAAATCCTCCAGCTTGGGTCCTGACCAAGCCTAAATAACAAAATCATTGAGATGGTCTCCGGGTCAAATGTAGAATTTCTCCTTTGTGAGATCAATAAAATCTTCTAATCCTTAACCACTGTAATGCGCTTTGTGTTACATTTTTGTATGAAAAGCGCTTTATAAATATTGTTTGATTGATTGATTGATTGATGCCAAAACGCATGAAAGCTGTGACTAAAAATAAGGGTTATTGTACCAAATATTGATTTCTGAACTTTTCTTAAAGGTCCCATGACATGGTACTTCTTGATGCTTTTATATGGCTCCTTAATGGTTCCCTAATACTGTAAATGAATCCTTCTTCAAAATCAACACTCACTGCATGAGATATGACTCTGACAGTCTTCATGAGGCTAGATATGTCTCTAAAATGCTTTATTCTGGGTGTTGCTGCTTCAATGCAAATGAGAAGGACAGAGAGATTGGCTAAGGAGCGGGGGGCGGGTTTCCCCCACAGCTCAGCGCAGCTCGGCTCCGCTCTGTCTGCTCTTCCGTGAGAGACAGATGAGAGACTTTGCAATGAAAAAAAGCATATTTACACAGAAAATAAAATTAAACCACTGGTATTTCAGAGGTCCAGAGGGTCGGGTAAGGGACTTGCGAGCCTAGAAAAACTCGGACGTGCCTCCAGGCAAATAAAAAAACGCATTTCGCATTGTAGCGCATTCACAGTCCAAACTCTATGGGCGGGATATACAGGGACGCTGAGCGGAGACAGAGGGAGGGGCTGGAGCTGCATTTGCCGATCTGACGTCAAAAAGGTGCCTTGTCCAAACTCGCCCGTTTCAACACTGATTTTGTGTAACGCAGAAAAGGACGGCAAATGCTCAGTTTAGACATTTCGCAACTTTTAGCCATGGCGGGGCTAAACAGGGTAGGGGAGCTCACATTAACGTTCAAAAACCTCAGAAAGTGAAAATTTCATGCCATGGGACCTTTAAGTGTAAACATTAGTATTATGTTGTTTTAAAATGAATTGAATTGTTTCTTTGCATTGTTTGAGGTCTGAAAACATGTATCTTTTTTGTTATTTTGACCATTTGTCATTTTCTGCACAAAAACGATAATATTCTATTTGGAATTTGGGGGAAATGTCGTCAGTAGTTTATAGACTCAAACAAAAATGTTCCTTTTGCCCAAACACATACCTATAAGTAGTAAAATCAGAAAAACTGATAATTTTGCTGTTTTTTTCCAGAGCTGTACGTTAGATAGATTTGTTTAATGCCATACTGTGGAACAATACTCGCAAAGCAATAACATCTCCAAGGAGTCAAGCAGGCGGCGTAACTGACACCAGAACAGAAAAAGGTGCATCTTTAAATTTCATATACTAGTAGCTATTGGCAGATGGTCAGATTTTATATATAATTCTGTACCATTGTTACTGGAATGTCAGTGTATTCTTATTTTAGATTGAGCTACACATCAAATGCTTTGGAACATCGGTTATATCAAATCTGACTCATAATTTACACACCCAGGCCTGTTCTAAACATTCATATCATTAACAATCCACATTGCAGAGACAAAAAGCTTTACATTAAGCAACAACACAGTGACGGGAGCATAACGGCCCCGGGTGCAATGTATAATGATGTGCACCTTACCGTACTCACAGCGTTTATGTCAAAATACACCAGACTATAACAATAGTTCCAACAGTGACAGGCGGGGGGTTTAACCAGCATTTTCTTTCTGTGTTTGGCCAACATTTACAGTTTGAACCATGTATTATGTATGTTGTTTTTGTTTTGTTTCTTGTGATCCTGTGTAGACATTTCACACTGATCATGTCAGTGTTCAAATCACCTCCAATAATCAGCTGAGAAAGACGCAAGCTACGCTACCCTGTACAAAGTATTACAATTGAAAAACCACAATAGGCTCTGTGCACAGCTCACCGTGTCTCAAAACAGTGACTTTTATTAAAATCGCAAAATATAAAAGAAACAACCCATTAAAATTCAAATTAATTAAAGACTACTCAATTATTTTTTTATGTGGCGAATACTTCAGTTTGTGGTGTTGTTTTTATATTTATTATGGTTCATAATTAGCATTAGCATTGCGACACAGACCTCCACCTTTCTAAAAGCAAAAGTGTCCGCTGAAGTATTAATTTTATTTGTGCACTTTTTAATGTGTTCAGTCACCCCCACGCACAGCTCCCTCTCAAGCGCTTTAACTTAAAATAGTTATTCATTTTAGTACGACTCAGAATATACAGAAATGAGCACCAATGGGTGCGTTGGGGAGAGGGCGCAGCAGAACATACGAGAAGAAAATAATCCCACACTCCGTCTTACTTGCAAAATGTAATTTATTAAGACATGCAACGTATCGGCACTAGGCCTTCATCAGGCAAAATAGAGTGAGAGCTAAAGAAAAAGAAAAAAACAAAACAAAACAAAACATAGATACACAATTGGACAGGAAGTAGTGACGCTAAGTGTGGTTGCGGGGCGCTGTTGTGCACAGAGCCTATTTGAGTTGGAGTAATTATCATATTGCAAAATCAGCAATGATTTAGACAATACCGTGTCCTCAATAACAAAAAAACTGTACTTGTTTTATCTTGTTGCACCTGTAGTTTATGAAATACATGGGTTTCTCGTATTAGTTTATCATTTCATATTTTAGTCTTCTCTCAAATGCGAATGCCCATGGAGCAATGTGCAATCATTTTTCCCCAAATCCTGCAGCCTGAGTCAGCACAGTGAATAAAGTGATGCAAACTGTTTCCTACCAAGGCTATGGTGTCCATAGTAGCGTAAAAAGCATGATAATAGAGGATATAGGGGTCTATGTACGTAATTAACAAATTGCTGAGGAGTAGTAAATCGTAGAACGCGGAGCATTTCAGATGGTTGCATATGGGGCTGCATACAAAGGCAGGTTTCGAGATTCAAGAGTCAAGATTGTTTATTTGTCATATGCAGGATCAACACAAGGTCAACAATGCAATGAAATGCTTAGGATCAGAAGAACTGTTGACTCGCTAAAGCCCTATTCGGACGGGATTAGTTTTATGGGGTGACATGGGATGAAGTAATAATTACCAGGGAATTTAGTCCTGTCTGAACGCGCCATGTCCGGAAACATAACGGAGTATGTCTGCGAAATTTACAGCGAGTTTCACCTTCTGTAAAACGGTCTGGAGGAATTACCTTAGGTAATATTAATTCCGTGCGAATGCGACCCTCGGTAAAGACGTATGGAATATTTCGTCACATCCGTTTAAAGAAATAATTTACCGCAATTTTCAAACATGGAGGAGCTTGAAGCGCTTTGTTTTTCCGGCAAGCAAAATGATCTACCGGTACTCTCAAACAAACGAACACATCGACCAATGAAAAAGCCCAAGAGGTATAACTCAGTCGTCAGAGGCATGAAACTGTTTTAGGTAATGTATGCTCTATTAGTCCTGATTATGGGCAATAATTTGCATAGTTCGCTAATATTTCACATAGGCTAATCATGACTTCTCTATCTATCTATTTATCTATCGTGCACGGTGGCAAATACGTGACGGCAGAGCGTAAACAAACTCCTCCCATGTCAAGTAAATATTACGGACATTTCTTGTCCTGTGTGAATGGGGTAATTTATATTACAGAGGTCCTGTGATAAACCCACATTACTCTACGTCCCCCTGTAAAACTAATCCCGTCCGACTAGGGCTTAAGATAGTCAAGAAGTACTAATAGCATGCAATAATAGTACTAGTAGACCACTAGTAGGCGGTCTCACACTTAAGCCCTATTCGGACGGGATTAGTTTTACGGGGTGACATGGGATGAAGTAATAATTACCAGGGAATTTAGTCCTGTCTGAACGCTCCATGTCCGTAAACATAACGGAGAATGTCTGTGAAATTTACAGGGAGTTTTACCTTCTGTAAAACGGTCCGGAGGAATTACCTTAGGTAATATTAATCCCGTGCGAATGCGACCCTCGGTAAAGATGTATGTAATATTTCGTCACATCCGTTTAAAGACATAATTTACCGCAATTTTCAAACACGGAGGAGCTTGAAGCGCTTTGTTTTTCTGGCAAGAGAAATGATCTACCGGTACTCTCAAACAAACGCACACATCGACCAATGAAAAAGCCCAAGAGGTATAAATCAGTTGTCAGAGGCATGAAACTTCTGCTTGTTTTAGGTAATGTATGCTCTGTTAGTCCTGATTATGGGCAATAATTTGCATAGTTCGCTAATATTTCACATCACGACTTCTCTATCTTCAGCTGATGCTTTATGCCCTGCCCCACCAAAATCCGGCGACGAATACGAGACGGCAGAGCGTAAAACTCCTCCCATGTCAAATAAATATTACGGACATTTCTTGTTCTGTGTGAATGGGGTCATTTATATTACAGAGGTCCTGTGATAAACTGACATTACTCTACATCCCCCTGTAAAACTAATCCCGTCCAAATAGGGCTTTAAATGAACTTTTTAAACTCTACAACAAACTCTACAACACTTTACGACTCCTTTGACCTGAGGCACTTGTCGAAAAATGTGTTGATTCAAACATTGTAAAAAGAAAAAAACAAGCTTGTAAGCTGACTCACCTTGGGAAGCCTGGTGAGGGGAGGGGGCAGGGGGAAGCTCAGTCCCGTGGGTGGGGGCTGGACCCGGGCCTGTCCTGGTACAGAGACCGGAGAGTTGGACAGGAACCCGGCCCTCTGCTGCTGCTGCTGATGGTGCTGCGCTAAGCTGTTAGCCAGGCAGGAGTTAGTGGCTAGCACCCCGGGAGTGTCGTACTGTTCATTGGAGGACGGCCACTTGCCCTTGAGGATGGCATGGCACACAGAGTCCAGTCGGTTTATGATCACACGGTCCTGTAGAGTGAACACAGAAAATAATTATAGGAGAAAACGCAGCTAGAGGTAATTGCTGCCTCTTTGCCAGGACTCTCTTGTAACAGAGGTTTTTAATCTCAGTGGGATTTCTTCCTGGTTGAATAAAGGTTAAATAAAATTGTTAAATGATTTTTTTTATTCTTTTTAAGAGTAAGCATAAATTTAACCTGAAAGATTGTAATTACAGGCTGCTACACTTCACTTTGAACCAAGCACTTCTAAAATTATTCCTGTAAATGCAGTGTCTGGGTGATTAGTTTCGCCGTGCGTGTAAAAGAAGTGACTGTTTCTTAAACTGTGGGTCTAGTTCTAACACTAAATCTGTCAGCTCTTGACACTAAAGGCTACTTGCAATAATTTGAGTTCTATTTCATCTCCACTGACCAGGAATCCATAGAACCAAAGTTACAATCTTAACTTCCGATTTACAACATTGAAATATGGCGCACATCAAAAGTTCCTGCAGGTTTAACACTCTTTAAGAGGATGAAATGTTTTAGGCTACGTTCAGATTGCAGGGCTTAAAGCTCAATTCGGATTTTTATGTGAAATCAGATTTTTTTTGCGAGGTTGTTCACATTTCCAATTAAATGCGACTTGTAAGTGATCTCCAGTGTGAACTTTTAACACCCCAAAAGTGTCCCGCATGCGCGTTGGAGGACACGACGACGTCACATGCAGCGAGCGTATGACAGTTGCTGTCATACCTGAGCCAGAACATGTACAACTTATTTGTTTTAAGGAGAAGGACAAAGGAAGTTTTTGGCCATGGTGTTTTGTGCGGCAGTGGCAGCAACGTCCGTAGAAAGGAATGTGTTGGTGCTGAGAGTGGTGGGATTGCTATGTGCTTTGCTGCTTCATTGACACGGAGTTCATACACAATTTTCGTATGACAAGAAGAACGTTTATGTACATTTGTGAGCGCCTACTTGTACCACTCTCGCTTGTTGATGACGTGTAGGTCAGATGAATGTGACCTGGTAGTTCAGACTGAAGTCGCATGTCAAAAGATCAGATGTGTATCAGTTTTAGGGCCACATATCCAAGTGGCCTGGGTCACATTTGAAAAAATCGGATGGATCTGTGTCGTTCAGACTGTCATTAAAAGATCAGATACAGGTCGCACAGGGGCGAAAAAAATCGGATTTGGGTCACTTCAGCTCTGAACGTAGCCCAAGTCAAATGCGGTAGTATGTTAACAATAGTTGGCACTGGGGAATTAAAGTGCATATGTTAGACTCATTTCAAAACATAGTTCACATGATTATATTTAAGTCTACTATTTTTATATTTTTCTACTTTTTTGTTTTAATTTTGGTGAAGTTTATTGTTTAACTCATTGGCTGCCGGAGACGTCTATAGACGTTCGGGCGAACCCAACCGTTGATTGCCAGAACGTCTATAGACGTTCAACACGTTTTTCAGCGGGGGTTGCTAGGATACGGCCTGGAGCAACTTTGAAGGTGTAATTCACACCTCTCAACCTGTAGATGGCGATCTTGTATCATTATTTGCCGATCAGAGCCGGGGAAGAAAGGAGGAGTGCAGTGTGTGTATAGATGTGTGTAAGATGGCGAGGCCAGAGAACCCGGAAAAGCAGATAACTGTTGATCAGCGCCTATGGAGCGATCAGATCGCTCTTGGGACCCAGGATCCTGGATCAGAGGATCGCAGAGACAAGCCGGATCAAGCAGAGAGGTCTGAGCAGAGATCTGCTGTGCCCGAGGAGGGGGCGTGTCATGTGTGCGCTGCGCGGATCAGGGAGTCTCCTCAGAACTACGACAGCTCCAAAGAAGAAGTTTACTGACTTGGAGCAGTAATGCTGCTGTGCTGTGTGGTAATTGTAATGAATGAAGTTGTGTGTGTGTGTGTGTGTGCGTCCGTGCGTGCGCGTGTGCGTGCGTGCGCGCGTGCGTGTGTAGCTGTGTGTGTGTGTAAAGGTTTATGCATGGGCTTGTGTGTATGTACATATATATATATATGTGTGTGTGTGTGTGTGTGTGTGTGTGTGTGTGTGTGTGTGTGTGTATATTAGTTTTTATTATGGGTCTGTACTCTGGGCCTCAGACAAAGCCTCAACAAAGTTCTATTTTATATGAAAAGATATTATTATATCCTGTAAACATCTCTTGGCACTATTCACAGAGCCTTATATTCTTATATTTGTAAATAAAAAATGTACTTTGTCATCAAAAATCTCTTTCTCTGTTATTTTAGATGTTTGAGGTGTCACTAAATCAATAAATATTGATGTCAAAGTCACTGATCTGCTCGAAATCCTTCTCTGAACTCAACGCTCGTTTTCTCCATTTCTTGCTCAAAAACCAGTGTTTTTGCTGAAACTTCCCTATGTTCTACTATCAGTTATTTGAGAACCGAAAAGGTTAGAAACATAATTTCTGTGAGTCTTGTAAAATCAGTGAAAATTCTCTGAATCTCTGGCACTCTACAGGCTTAGATTTTGAAAACAGGCTGGCAGTGAAAGAGTTAATAGTTATGTAAATCTATTTAACAGTCTCAGTGCATTTATTTGCATTCATGTGTTCTAAAATCAAGACAATCCAAGTTTCTTCTCACAATAAACATAACTCCGACAATGTTCCAAGGTGAGGTTGGCATACAGGGCATACCTTTGGCCACTCAGAGAAGGAGTAGAGGGCTTTCTCCTGGAGCAGCTGGGCGATGGTGGGCTCTCTCTCCCTGGAGTCGTGCAGGCTGTCTGGGATGTCACACATGGACATGGGGGTGGCAAAGCGAGGACTGCCACTGTAGCCCTCCAGCACAGGGGCTACAGGAGACAGGTAAGTATGTTTAAGTAAGTCATATCTCAAGTAAAAAAAAAAGTTACACTTTATAGACCACAGTCGGGAAATTAGTACTTTACATTTGATACATTTGAACCTGTCATTAGCAGTCATGGTGCAGCAGCTTTGGGTTGCATCCCATTACTCTGTCTTACCCTTTGCCCTTCCCCTTTATCTATGTCTTTGTCTTGCCCCTCGATAACTAGCTGAGAGGGCTCGGGGTACAAATGTTCCCCTAAGAAATGGGACACCACTCGATTACCGTTTGCGTCATCGTCCCTCGCCTCTACCCGAGCTGCTACGTCTACAGAGGCGACAACAATTGAAGCAAACAAACGTAAACTAGCTTGTTTATGCATGAAAGTTCGATGAAAATGATAACGTCGGCTAAACAGACATCACTACAATTAAAACCGCAAAAACAGTTCACTAAAAGAAACGTAGAACATAATCGTCATAATTGTAAACCTGCTAAACTGTTCATCGATAATTACAACTGCTGAAAATACATTTATGAGACTCCTTGGCTGGTCGATGTGACGCTGCCATCCTGATCCCAAAACCTGCCTGAGTTTATAGGCGTACCCCTTCGTTTCAAGTCTGGTCGAGAGCTTACTTCGTTTCAAGGGGTATGTAGCCCTCGGTCGTGGCTCCAGCCCTTGATCAAAATTAGAATCAGGACACCCCTTGCCCTCACATGAACGCGCAAAACCAAGTGGTAGGGGTAAGACGAAGGGGCAGCCTTAGTAATAGCTTGGTGGAGTTATGGTTTCCTTCCACATTCTGTTTGAATCTAGAAGAGACTGGAACCGGACCACAGAGCATGAAAAACCTCCATCCAAACTTGACATAATCCAACTACAGCCGCTAATTTGTATCATGCATCTCTCAAATGTGGGAGACACCTTCTCTTGAGCATTCTCGTAACATTCAGAACAAAATATAGAACTTTTTTTAGCTGAAATAAGTAATAGTCTGGTGCTTCAATCTGCACTGTTTCTCTCCCTTTATGCTGTTATTTTCCCCCTTTTTTAGCAGCCATGTTTGTTTTTGACGTGAACGGAGCATGTGTCTCTCTGACTGACAGGTTAATCTGTCAATCACACCCCCTGAAATCAGGGAGACAGGATACAGCTCCAGATCCACTCGTCTTTGTAGAGGTTTGTCAAAGAGTGCGGTTCTGGTAAGATTTATGGTAAATGTTTGGTGCAATTGTGACTAGAGTTTGGGTAATGGTATTCAATTCATGACTAGGAATGCAAACGTGCAAAAAAATGTCTTAGCAAAAAATGAAATGCTTATGAAAATAAACTCAAATTTTACACCACGAGCAACAGATAAAGCCATCAGAAACAATGGTCTACAAATTTTTGGACTCGATCTGCTTCCGAGATAAAACTGTCTAAATCTCATTTATATTGATAAGGTGAACTGAAAATCAATTGATAACTGTGCTGGTTAGCTAATGTATTCAAGATATTTAATGATATTGTTTTACATCAAAATCGCATCTGTTTATACAATAAATTTAGGCATTTTTGCTTCAAAATAATATTTATATTTTGAAAATATTTAACTTGCACTTCTGTCAAGAAATAAACAAGAAATATCTTAAGACATCAGGTGCACAGTTTCGAGGCATCTCTCTTATGTGAAATCAAAAAATATTTGATGTTAAAACTCTAGACATATTAAAATGAATGTATGTGAATGTGCAGACAGGCTTTCAGATAGAACTGTTGCTTGTAGACACACTGTACCTTCTGATAAACTACTGTTTTTGTCTTATTTTGCATAAATTTCCTATTTGGACCCAATACTATATCTTGGAAACTATAGCCAATCAGCACTTCTGACTTACTTTTTCTTTAATAGTGACCTAAACCAAGAAAAATGTCACTACTTTTGTTCCTGAAGCATTTTGTAATCAGCACTCCTGTATGTCAGATAAATTCACTCTTTTAAATCTGATTTGTGTGACCTGAAAGTACTCAAAAGCACATTCTTACCTGGCGTATTCGACCGCTCCTCTTTCACTTGACTCTTGCACAGATTTTCAGGTCCTTCGTTCACCCCTCCAGCCTGCTCCGTCCTGGGGGTCATCACTGTACTGTCTGCTTCCAGTAGCTCCTGCTTGGCCTCCCCTCCGATCATCTCCAACCCCTCATCCCTGCTTTCGGCTTTAACCTCTGTGCTATCTGGACACGCGGTCAGCTCCAGCCCCTCTGTTTTCAATTCCGATTTAACATTATTCCCAAACATTGACAAATCTTCCGGTTTTGCTTCAGTCTTTAGAACGGAAAATGGGGATTGCAATTCCAGCGGCTTCATTTCACTCTTAACTTCACCTGAATAAGCCAGCTGGAATACATTCACCTTACTGTCCACACTCTCTTGTTTCAAACTCAAATTTTCCGGTTTGGTGTCTTCATCCTTGATTTTAAAGTGCTCAACTTTCGTGGACATTTCGGATTTTACGGAACATGCTAGCGGTTTCGTTTCCATGACGTCGTCGCAGCTCGCGAATACGTCTTCTTGCTTAGCGTCCTCCATTTTGATTGGTCGTTCTTGCGGCTTCTTCTCGACGTCTTCGTTTGCTAAAAAGTTTGCAAAATCAGAACTGTTTTGGAAAAGGGTAGGATCTGGCTTGATTTCATTTTCGAAATTTGTTTTTTCATCTTCGTCAATAGACACTTCACTTTTGACTTCGATTTTGTCATGAGTCGGTGCAATGTTGGCTACAGAATTTTCTTCCAGGTCTGATTCAATGACTTGAACAACCTTTTCTCCAATTTCTTCATCTGGCTGCAACATTGGAACTTCCATTAGCGATACCGGATCTGCTTGGCCTTCTGAAATAGCATCTACGTCATTGGCTAAAACCGCATTTTGCATTGTACATTCCTCTTTGAGATTTGGTTCTAAAAAGTCATCCGTGGCGTTGTCCATCAGCACATCTTCATTGAGGGGATTTCCGGTCTCCATGGGTTGGTACAACATGATTTGGTCCACATCTTCTCCAGGTTCTCCCAAGGACTCGGAACAGGCCAGGGAGCTGTCCTGGTCCAGCTTGCCCATAAAGGGGTCCGCTGTTTCGCCGTAGGTGCCCTGGAGGTCCTCGGAAAGTGGGTTGGATACGTCCATCATCACGTCCGGGTCTGTACCTAAAACCAAATAATAAAAATATAAACTTTTTTTTTCTGAATACGTACGACCTGAGCAGTGACATCACTCGCTTTAGGAAATGTTGATGAAGAAGAACTTTTAGCGAAGTATTTGCCCGCGGGAGGATTCATGGGGGCTGGTGCATTGTGTTCTGGGCAGCAGATCTGTCTGGACTGCCGCCCTCGTGACCCAGAAATGGAAAAGCGGAAGAAGATGGATGGATGGATGGATGCATTAACCATTAACCATTATCTTAAAGGTGCACTATGTCACTTTTTTAGCTGGGGTCTGCCACCTGCTTGTCTCCAAAGTGGTGTTACTGTTTTGTCACTAAAGTTCCACAGTATGGCATTAACATACCGTACTTTTCGGACTATAAGCCGCTACTTTTTCCTCACACTTCAGACCCTGCGGCTTATAGTCAGGTGCGGCTTATGTATGGATTCATTCTTTATCAAGGAAGAAGAAGATAGCGATCAGGGACTTTTCTGGTAGGTGAAAATACCTACGGTAAATAAGTGAGGAGAGTTCATGAATTAATGAAGCCTTGTTTTAGCCACTTAAAATCTCCTACAGGTATCAACAGTTCCGTGAGATTGAGTTCAGGGGGTTTACCCTTAAAGTTAAACTTGAAACTTTATTTTAAGGCTTCCAGAGGCTACAGGCTGGCCCTTTTACAGCTGTTTTACTGCCGTGTTTCTGCCATAGGCGCTGTTCAAAAAAGGACGTACCAGTATTTACGTTAATTAAAATTAAAAAAAAAAAATCCTTTTGTGTACCATCTTTCTGTGTAAATATCTCAAGTTACAATGTGGACACCTGCGGCTTATAGTCAGGTGCGGCTTATATGTACTACAAACCTTCATTTATTTATTTTTATTTGGTTGGTGCGGCTTATCGTCAGGTGCGGCTTATAGTACGAAAAGTACGGTATGCATCTTGCTTTAATACTATTACATGTAATTCTGTATTCTGGGTGGACTCAATTCTCTACAGATCTGAACTCAGACTGGCAGTGTCAGTCACTCCGAGGGAGATAGATAACTTTAAAGCCTCCCTGTGGAACATCCTAGGAAAAATATCCATGGAGACAAGCTGATGGAGACCCTCCACCAAAAAAAGGTGCAGAGTGCACCTTTAGGCCCCGTTTACACGTACACTGGTATTTTTAAAAACTGAGACGTTTTTCCTTCGTTTGTACCCATCTTTTACACGCAAACAGCGACTTCCCCTCTGAAAATGAAGGAGAATCCTCTGCAAGCCAATCACAATCACCGTTTTGGTACGTCAGCTACCTAAAACTCTGTTTATCTCACTTTACACGCAAACGCGAAACCGTAGCTTTCCAGAATCTCCACTCCACTTTTTAGAAAGATGTTTTCAGAGGTAACTTCGCCATTTGCATGTAAAAGATGGGTACAAATGAAGGAAAACGTCTTTGTTTTTAAAAATACCAGTGTACGTGTAAACAGGGCCTTAAGCCAAACATAACAAATGTTACCACAGTAAAACAGGATAATTTTAAGTAAGATAATGCAGTTTCAGGTGTATGAGTAAATTAGTAAAAAACTAAAATACTAATTAAGGAAAAAAAAAAATTCTCAGTGTTAGATACATATTGATTTTTAATATTCACACTATACACTGTAAACTTTAATAAACTCAAAAATAACTGAAGAATTTCCCAGGGGTTTATTCACAATACAAATCTAATCTTTATCATACCTGGATCCGTTTCCCCATCCTTACTCTCAGCATCTCTCTGCATTTCCTCATCGTCTTTCTTGTCAAACTCGAACCCCGTGCCTCCATCTTGTCCCTCCTCCTCCTCCTCCACAGGATTGGTCAGGCTCTCTGTGACGTCACTCTGGTCCAGCCTATCCTGTGGCTCGTGGTCAGTGATGTCAGAGAGAGACAGCGGAGGGGGCGGGACATAAGGCGGAGGAGGGCTTGCTGATAGGTCGGTTTGGTCGGCGCTGGGTTCCTCGGTGACACCAATGTCCTACAAAACAAAAAACAGTTGTAGCATTTATACTCATGACATTTTTTTTTTTTTTTTTTTTAACAAACTTTCAATGGAGAAAACTAAACTACTAAATCACCACAACCAGGAATAATTTTTATATACTAAGAAATACATAATCTCTTGTCCAGTGTGACAAAATTAAAATGTTGTGGTCTTTTATTTGCTAAAGTGAATTTCTGGGTTTTAAAGAATATTTTATATCCTTTTTCCAATGTTGTCATGAGTTGTCAAGCGTCTTTGGCTACGTTCAGACTACATCCTGAAGTGACCCAAATCCGATTTTTTTCGCCCCTATGCGACCTGTATCTGATCTTTTAATGACAGTCTGAACGACACAGATCCGATTTTTTCAAATGCGACCCAGGCCACTTGGATATGTGGTCCTAAAACTGATACATATCGGATCTTTTGACATGCGACTTCAGTTTGAACGACCAGGTCACGTTCATCCGACCTACACGTCATCAACAAGCGAGAGTGGTACAAGTAGACGCTCACAAATGTACACAAACGTTCTTCTCGTCATACAAAAATTGTGTATGAAGTCCATATCAGTGAAGCAGCAAAGCACATAGCAATCCCACCTCTCTCCGCACCAACACGTTCCTTTCTACGGACGTTGCTGCCACTGCCCCATAAAAAGCCAAGGCCAAAAACCTTGTCCTTCTCCTTCTCAATCTCTTCCTTTAAACAAATAAGTTGTACATGTTCTGGCTCTGGTACGACAGCAACTTTAAAATCTCCAGGCGCTCAGTGCTAGTGTCCATGTTTAGGCGACTTCCGTAAACACTGAGCACTCTCGCTGTGCGTGACATCGTCGTGTCCTCCAAGACGCATGCGGGACACTTTGGGGGCGTTTAACGTTCACACTGGATGTTAAGAAATTTGCATATATACATATATTATCAATTTCCATTTTTACATATATTATCAAAAGTGTACTGTTAGCTTAGTGCTGTTTTTACTACATGCACAGTGCTGCCTTTCACCCACGTGCACGCGCCCTACTACTGATAAGTAGGGGGTGGCGCGGGGGAGTTAGGGTGGCTGGTACAGGATGTGCAACAGTGCTATGAAAGCTACCTTTATCTTTGTGTTTTGCTTCTCATCAAATGTATGCCCTTGAACTGAAATACTGAGTTTAATAAAAACCTGTTGGAGCAGGGGAGAGATTTCAGACAACCTGGGAGCTGAGTTTGGACAACTTAGCCACCCGCTGGTGGAACTCCCCCCGTCTCCCTGCGCAGGCCTCAGAATAAGGTTTTGACTCTGTCTGGTTATTTAACACTTTTCATATTTTATAGTAAGGCCGTCTCCTGACACTGGAGATCACATACAAGTCGCATTTAATTGGAAATGTGAATGACCTCGCAAAAAAAAATCGGATTTCACAAAAAAATCAGAATTGAGCATTAAGCGCTGCAGTGTGAACGTAGTCTTTAGGTGTCCAAAAAAGTGCTATACAAGTCTGATGTATTATTATTATTATTAATCCAGACAGTGCTTATCTGTGTATTGAAAGTCCATTAATACGAAACAGAACGTAATAGCTAGCAGTTATTGTAGCCTTATTTAAACTATTCCTCGATGGTGTGTTCTTATAAAATCAAGGTTGATATTGTTAGTAATGAATGAAAGTCTAACTATGCTTGATAAAACTTAATGGTACCCTGTTTCCACCATCCACCACCCGTTTGTCTCCATGGAGATATTATTGCTTTTCCACCGGTGTTTTTTTTTTTTTTTTTAAATGCATCTATCTGACGTTCAATTAATTAGGCATATTTTATAGAGATAATAAAAAAAGGCTGCCTGAAACAGACTGGATAAAGAAGTGGACTAAGCAAGTGTATCCAGTCAAATGAAGCTCACTGCGGCTAATTTGAAGCTGAGTTTAATATAAGGAATAAGAATTTACTTGGAGACAAAATGGCTAAATAAAAACACAGGGATCATATAGAGTGGGTTCATACGAACATTTTCAGACCAAAATAAGGAGCCTGATAGCAGCAGTGGCAGAGAGAGGGGCAAGGTTTTTTTCAATTGGAGCCAGAATCGATGGAGCCAGAAGCGCCCCCATGCTCATTTTCTTTTGGTAATGCGGAGGCTAGCAGGTTAGCTATGTCCATTTATATATACAGTCAATAACCTGTCTTGGGGCAAACAGGTGGCGCACAATCCACCAGAAAAGTTACATATTGCATCTTCAAATTATTATTTTTTTGTACATTTTTATTGTTATTTTTACAACAAAACTTTACAAAGAAACTACACCTTTCCGTACAGCTTTTCATCTTAACCCTAATTCTATATAAAACTACAATCACTGATAGAAACGATTATTTGTTTTTTGCAGTAATAGCCAAATCGTTTTCAGATTTTACCCCAGGGTCCTTCATTACAAACAAATCTGCAGCTCATTACATTATCTCTTACTCATTTGATATTTTTCTTTTCGATTTACAAAGCCTGATTAGGCCCAGATACTTTCCCCATAAAGAGTCTATTATCTACAGTCCTTGAGAGTGATTACCCTGGAGGTTTAACCACATAGACCATTACTGAAGACATCCCCTTTAATGTTACCCAAATGTAAAATGAGACCTGTAATAGTTATCGAGAGAAGAAGAGAAACAGCAACAAAAGAGACTACAAAAGTTTGGAGTTTATAGTCATGTATTTAGTCCTGGTTTAATAGTAGTTTTGTCCTGAGTCAAGAAAGTTTATGGGTGATTCTACAACTACAGCCAAATTTGGTCATGATATTTTTCAGAAAATCCAACACATATTTTTTTAGAAATATTTTGATTTGTTCAACTTCATCACAATGTGTAGAAACATTAACTGATAGTGGTTGTAATGAAATTACATAAATATTAAATAAATAATAAATGACTGTAGTGGAAATGACAATGTTTAGCATTTCTTTTAAAATCTCATGACATATTAGCGTGCTAATCTCTGTTTAGAGTTAGCATAAAATATACTCAAAATACACAATCAGGGCTCTCAAGTCTCACGCATTGAGAGTGTGACACACGCAATTCGACGTGTTCACACGCTCACACGCCACACATGGCATTTCTCACGCCGATTTTTTTTTTTTGTGCCCAGAAAATCGGTCTGTGTGGCTCAGTTTATGCAGGCACCGCGCGTTTTCAGCGAAAAAAAACTCTCCCCCTCCTCCCCGTCCCGCTCCCCGGAAAAAAATCAGCCAATCAGAAAATAGATTGTTCGGTTGTTGGGCAGACTGTAGAGTTAGACAAACATTTACTCTCATTAGGGGCTCTCAAGTCTCACGCATTGAGAGAGACAACCCCCCCCCCCCCGGAAATTACGCAGTCTCACGCACGACCCCCCGCAAAACTTGAGAGCCCTGTACACAATATAAATTGGTATTTTTCTCATTATTTATACATTCAAAGGAAATATGAGGTGTTGGAAATGACGACCAATAAACCTACTCTTGGTTTTGCAAAACTACCTTGTTTTTGTTCTTGTTTCCTGTCCTTCCATGGAGCTAACGCCGCTATGCTAACATGAGCTCCTGTCACATCACAACTGATGTGGTTCAAGTCGACAAAGGTTTAAAAAAAAAAGTTAAAAGTTACATTTTGTGGTGGTGGAAATGACAGTGATCCCTAGGAACATGTGTTCTTTTTATGAAAAATAAATAAAACACTAATATATCTTTCAAGCGCATGATATTTTTCATTAAAATAAGGAATTTCTGTGCCATTTGTCAATGAAGTTACTGAGAGACTGAGAGTCCAAAACCTGGCCAAGGGACGAAGGACATAACAAAAACACTCAATATAAAACCATATTTTATATCATGAAAATAGTCATTTATCTATCATACATTTTTTGTAAGCTTGACTCTGTGTCTAGTAAGTCCAGCATAAAAAAAAATAATAATAAAAAGTTTTTGTTTTTCTTATTTCTGCCTGGGACACAAATTCTTTGATAGTTGGAGAATCACCCTTATATATTATATATTTTTAATGTTACAAACCTCTATTCCCCATACTTTTCACATTTTTTGTGAAACTTCAAGAATAAATATTGTGCTTTATTGTATTGTAATTGGCCTTTAAATATGCTCTTAAGATCATTTCACAACTTCAGTGCTCCCATAGTCTCATCTGGGATTTCGTGCAGCTCACCATCTACTGGCAGCTGGGGAATGACTGTGTGGAAAACAAGGTAATGATGTCTGGACATGAACAATGTCAATGTGATCTGACAGCAGACATTAAAATGAGTCTGGACTGAAAAAAATGCACAGGGTTTCTATGTGTGACATCACAATCCCAGGAAATTTCAAACTGAGTGTTTGTGAGGCTCAAAAACAAACACTTTTTTTTATTACAGAGGATTAATGAAACCACTTAAAGATTGTGCTGTGTTAAAATGCAAAGTCAAATACAGTGGTACCTCACCTTACGAATGACCCAACAAACGAAAATTTCAAGTTACGAAACGCCTTCACGGTAAATTTTTGTCTCTAGATACAAATGAAATTTCAAGTTACGAAACGCGAAATCTCAAAAATTCAAATAATGCGCGCTCAGTCACACATTATACGCTTTTCTCAGACTGGATTTAAACTTTTCTCACATTTGTCTCTCGTTTAAACACTCAAATTTTCATAGATTTTCAACAAAATTATTAATAGTGAAGCGTGTGGGGGGAAGGAGGAGGGGGGAGAAAACTGCGCGTGGACACGTGTGATAGCGCACATGACCCGGCGCGGAGCTGACAGCAGGTCTAGACCAAGGTCTAAACCAGGTCTAGACCAAGGTCTAAACCAGGACAAAACCAGGTTTTGTTTCGAGTCACAGCTGAGGCGAGCCGCTGCTCGCATGCAAGAGCCGCGGTCTAGACCTGCTCTCCAGGGCCACTTCAGGCACGGAGCCCCAGATATCCAGGGACCCAGGGGGACACTGCCAGCCCGCCTTAAGAGCTCCCTAAGCAGGCATGGGTCCGGGGATTGTCCCGGTCACCGGCCTGGAGGTCTTGAAGAGGCCGACCTCACGGTTCTGTCATGCCGCTCTGTGAGCACCTTACGCGGGCAGGTCTAGAGCAGCGGCTCGCCTCAGCTGTGACTCGAAACGAAACCAGGAAATAGAGCCACGCGCGGCGGTTTAATCCACCTTGTCTAGTCCTGGTTTAGTCCTGGTTTAGTCCTGGTTTAGTCCTGGTTTAGTCCTGGTTTAGTCCTGGTTTAGACCTTGGTCTGCTGTCAGCTCCGCGCTGGGTCATGTTCGCTATCACACACGTGTCCACGCGCAGTTTCCCCCCCCCCCCCACACTTCACTATTAATAATTTTGTTGAAAATCTATGAAAGTTTGAGTGTTTAAACGAGAGAAAAATGTGAGAAAAAAAAAACTTGGATCGGGGCCTTGGAAAGAATCAGGCTTTTTCCATTGAAATAGCTACTCAACTTACGAATTTTTCACGTTACGAAACCACTTCTGGAACAAATTAATTTCGTAAGGTGAGGTACCACTGTACCGGTATTTGTAACAGTAACAAGTTTTATCACTAGATCTTCCATATTTATGTGTGAAACTGAACTTACTCCAGGTTTATTTCAGAGGCACTTTGGAAACGTTACGATCAAAAAAACAAAGTGAGACGGCCACTGACCTTAAAGAGCATGTATGTGGATGCATCTCCAGCAGAGGGGTGAGAGGGGGAGGCAGAGGGGGGCAGGCCCAAACACTCCTCCAGCGTTCCCCCCTCCTCGCCTCGGTCCGCTCCCCTCGTGTCCTCCTCGTCCTCCTCCAGGAACCCCGGCTCCAGACCGGACGGGCCCAGGATCGGGTCGGACTCATTGAACATGTGATGGGCCGGGCTGGAGGTCTCTGTGCTGTCCCAAGGAGCCTGTGGGGAGGAAGGTGAAAGGAACATTTATGATTTCTGTTTACAGATAAAAGTCTGATCAAATATAAAAAATAAAAACACAATATGGCAATACTCTAAAAAGTTTCTCTGAGCTTTTGGGTTTCGGATGCTTGCATAAAAATATTAGCTGTAATGTATGTTTCTCTAAAAATGATCCCAACTCTGTCCTCATTTTAAATTTATGTAACATTTATCCACATTAATACAGATTTAGTGATATCAAATATTACTTTGCACAATAAACACACCATTAAGTGGAGTTAAGATGATTAACTTAGATTCAGGTGCTGGACCACGCCTCAACCTCCTCACCCGACCACGCCTTCAATTGCCCTATTTATACATCCCGACAACACCGTCCATGTCAGCTCTCTCGTCCATCCTTCAGCCTAAAGACATCATCTTTAAGGAGGGGGGTCCAAATCAGTTGGGTGATCATTTTGGATTGGAGACGGAGCCCCCACCCTGAGTCTCCCCCCACCGTCAATCGTCAATAAATATCTTTATCGTATTTCATTGTCGTGGCGTGGTCCTTGCTAGTGAACTGGTAATGTTTTAAAACATCTATTTGTGTGCTGACAAAGAAAAGGAAAATTTTGAAAACCACAGTAATGAGGTAACACTGATGCATTTGAAAGAGTTTATGAAATTTAAACTTGTTTTTCACTATTTTTTTCTATTCTTAACATCAAACTCAAGCTTTCACATGGAAACAACAAAATTAGGCAACCTGCACCTTAAGATAGTGTTGATATAATCCAAAGACTGATTTATATTATTTAAGTTTCAAAAATAAAAAATTGGAAATTGGAAAAATTTGAGTTTTACACATTTTTTTCAAATACTAAATAAGTTGTCCAAAATCCTTAGATATGTATGTATGCATGTATGTATGTATGTATGTACTGTATGTGTGCATGTATGTACTGTATGTATGTATGTACTGTATGTATGTATGTACTGTATGTATGTATGTATGTATGTATGTATCTAATATGTCAACAGAAGAATGAAAAAAAGAAATGAAAATTTGACTACTCCTTTTTTAGATTTATGTCTCAAATGTGGAATATTTGGCCATTTTTTAACATTCAGTTTCTACAAATGTATATACATTTGTTCTGTAAGTATGAGATAGAAAAACTTAATTTATATCTCTAAATGTAAGATTTGTTTTCTTATTCACATGTAGTATTTTGCCTAAAAGTGGCCACAGCTTCTGCAGTAGTACTGGTGATGTTTTTGTACCTACCTGTATCTGGTTGAGTTCTACAGAAGGAGCCATGAGTCCGCTCTCCTCCGACGACCCCTGCTCCCCCACCAGCACGTCGCTCCTCAGCTTCGAGTCCAGATCTGCCCCGCCCACTCCGTAAGAGTTCAGCATGCTCTGCCCACCCGCCGCCGAATTAAAGGGGAACCCATTCAGAGCGTCTTTAGACCCTTTCCCTCCGTGTAAACCGTCTGGATCATGCTGCAAAGAACTGAGCTCCAGAGACTCATCCAGGGGAGGGCAGTCCATGAAGTCTGCTGCCCGCGTCCCAGGCACCATCCCCAGGCTCGAGGGCGTGGAGTCATGGGGGTCTAGCTGCGGAGCTGGAGAAGGCACTATTGGGTGATGCTGAGTTTGCTGGTGCGCCGAGTGGTAGTCCGGAGGTTGGATACCAGAATCGTACATGCAGCAGTGGGGCATCTGGGTGCTGGACTGGGGCATGCCCGGGTGAGTGGCGAGCCCAGGGTGGTGTGGGTTGGTCGGGTGGCCTCGGACGTAGTTGCGGTGGGCCTCTAGGAAGCTGAGCTGGGGGTCGTTGAGGATGTAGAAGTCTGTGCGGCTGAGACCGTGCCTGGCTGCCCCGAGCAGGAGGTCCCGGTCGTGTTTGCCGGACTCCCACCACACGGGCAGGTACAGGGAGGGACGACACAGCTGGAGGCGGTTGGAGAGGAGGGGGTGTCGGAGGACCTGTGAGGGGAACGAAGAGAGGGAGCATTCAAAATATGGTACAGTGAAAGATAAAAGTTCAATTAGGATGTCTGGATTAATTTGGATTATAATAGTTTTAGAGTTTTTTTTTAATAGTATAATAGTTATAATTAGTGCTGTCAGGCGATTAACAAAATTAATCAACAGGATTTGTAATTAATTAATCTAATTAATCGCATTTTAGTGTGAGACAGAGAGAGAGAGGGAGAGAGATTGTGAGTGATCGAGCGAGCAAACCCAATTTGCGATGGAGTTTGTCAGTTTTTCTGCGGTCGCTTTGCTCAATCGTTTCCCAAATTCTGCGAGTGTGGTTTGGTGAAGTGCACACTACCACCGGTAACAATGGAACTTGTCCAGACGTGTTTCGCGTTCAAACGAAGGCTGGAGCAGATTCGGTGATCGGAAAATTCTTTTTGACAAACACTCCAAATCACCTCGGTCTTGTTGTTCTTTTTATAAATAAACTTGCCGTTCAAAGGCCCTGGCAACGATTATGCGCACACATTGAATTGCCGCTCATAATTAATTGCATTACTTTTTATAACTCGTTAATTTGTAGTGTAATTAATTAATCTAATTAACGTGTTAAACTGACAGCCCTAGTTATAATAGCTGCTTAAATGACACTTAAATGACACTGACACTGCTGCTTAAATGACACCATTTGAGCTTTATTACACTACACATTGTGTGTTTTACCTATTTGTATTAAAACTGTCCTTGTGTCCTTAGGCAAGACACTTCACCCACATTGCCTAGTATGAAAGTGGAGTGTGCGTGAGTGTTGGAGGTGGTCAGAGGGGCCGATGGGACAGATTGGCAGCCTCGCTTCCGTCAGTCTGCCCCAGGGGAGCTGTGGCTACAGAAAGTAGCTTACCACCACCAAGTGTGGAGTGAATGAACAATGAACTGTAAAGCGCTTTGGGTGTCATGAAAGGCACTATATAAATGCTATGAATTATTAATTATTATTAATTGTATTGTATACAAGTTTAATATTAATAATACATTTTATTTCAAGGCGCCTTTCTAGACACTCAAGGACACCGCACAAAGACAATCAATTAAAAACAGTTAAAAACAGTTAAAAACAGGCAGTACAATAAAACTAAGAGAATGGACAAAGCAATACAAGTAAAATGAAACAGTCAGCAGGGAGAAAATGATTAAGTGGGTTAAGCTATTGTGAAAAGATGGGTCTTGAGTCTGGATTTAAAAATTGGTAGTGAATGAACGTTCCGGAGGTCTGGGGGGAGTGAGTTCCATAGATGGGGAACAGAGCGGCTGAAGGCCCTACTCCCCATGGTGCTGAGACGAGCGGGAGGGACTGTGAGGTGGACGGAGGAGGAGGACCTGCAGGAGGGACTGTGAGGTGGATGGAGGAGGAGGACCTGAGTGAGCGGGAGGGACTGTGAGGTGGATGGAGGAGGAGGACCTGAGTGAGCGGGAGGGACTGTGAGGTGGACGGAGGAGGAGGACCTGAGTGAGCGGGAGGGACTGTGAGGTGGACGGAGGAGGAGGACCTGAGTGAGCGGGTGTGTGTGGTGACATGAAGGAGTTCTGTGAGATAAGTAGGAGCCAGGTTATGGATGGACTTGAATGTGAGGAGTAGGATTTTGTAGTGAATGCGATAGTGTTTACTGTACTTTTGCTCCGGGTATATGTGATGTTTTAGTCATGGTGTTTATTGTCATGTTTATCAGATGTTTTATGTTCACTGTGGGCCTAGGGAGTGCTGCAATTTCAAATCCTGTGCAACCTGTACATATGGTTTGTGACAATAAAGCTGACTTTGAATTTTTTCTTATTTATCTTATTTTCTTTCTTATTTAAATAGAATCTATACTACCACTTAAAAATTTGGACCCTCTCATTCATTTTTTTCCCTTTATATTTACTACTTCCTACATGTTTTATACATATGGAAGACATCAAATATATGATCCAAAATATGTGCAGTTGTGTAGTAAAGGCACATAGGAGGAGTGTCTTGCACAACAAGAGAACTTGATCGAAGGGAAATGATTTCTCTGACCTTCATGTTGACGGATCGCTGCTTTGCACTGAGCCACTGCTGTCCCATGTCTCAAAACTAAAACTAATCTATTTTTGATACAGCTCCCATCTCTAGAAGTAGATATTTTTTATACATGTAGAAATTGTAAAAACAGCTCATGGTCTGATACAAATCCAGCTGTTTCAGAAGAGAAAACTAACTCGTGAATCTTACACCAACAGTTGTTATCACTAAACCTGTTGTTTTTATCACTGAGATAACATTAAAAGTACAATGTGTAACTTTCGGCATATGGCACATCACCTGCATGACTCCGTTCAAACAGAAAGTTAAAACCACACTTCAGAACATTCTCCATGGGGATATATACATTTTAGGCCATGATGTGGACGATTATAGCCACAGGAACAACATTTTCCCTGGAACAAAGCAGGAGAAGGCCTTCCTCCAGGAAAAACAAGAATCAGCTTTGTGAAAATTCAAGCCTGATCACCAGTTAAATAAAACAAATAAAATAAAATATAAAAATATGAATTTATTTTAGCCAATGTTGTTTTAATCATTTTGTAATAAAAACATGATATAAGCTTTATAAAACACTGAATTTACCTGCTCCCGGATCTTTCGTAATAGTTCAATGCGGTACAACGTCCTGGCGGCTCTCTCTTCTGTCAGAGGCTCCACAACCAGCGCAGGATCAACTAAACCTACAAATGCACGCAATAAAAACAAAAATCAAGACAAAAAATATGAACAAAATAAAACAAAATGGAGATTGTAAGCTCCAGATGACCTTCTTCCTTCCTGGGGGGCAGTTTGCAGGCGGTCCTGCACATGTTGACAAAGGAGTTGAAGTATCTCTCCAGACTCTCATCGGTCTTACGCTCCAGTCGGGCCAGAGCTCTGAACTGGGACCAGTCATAGACCTTCCTCTCCGGGTCAAACACCACCCCGAATGAAGAGACGGTCCTGTAGAAGTCTGCCTGCTCCCGGCGCGTCCATCTGCAAGGAAATGTGCAGATTCAGCATAATGTAAAAGACACAGTGCAGCAGCAGCAGTGTGCAAAACTCGACTCGACTCGACTTTATTTTATTTTATTTAGGACAATGCATATTAATCAACATGACAACAAACAGCATCAATGTAAATATGCCTGAATTAGCACAATAGATACTTTACATCCATTGTCCTAAGGCAGGTCAGAACAGAAGAGGAACACACAGAAGAGACAGAAGTGCACATAGACATGACGGCAAGTTCACCAAAACAGACCATTCTCTGAGTTGAAGAGGCCCCGAGAAGAAGAGCATCTACCTGTGATTATTTTTCAACCAATGTTTCAGCGTGTTCTTGAAGGTTGAGAAGGACCCACAGTTCCTGACATGAGCAGGTACACAGCAAAAAAGCTTGTCCAAAATTTAAGATATAAACACTTAAATCTATCAGAAAATTACTTAAAGATCCCATGACATGGTACTTCTTGATGCTTTTATATGGCGCCTTAATGGTTCCCTAATACTGTAAATGAATCCTTCTCCAAAATCAAGCCTCAGTGCATGAGATATGACTCTGACTGTCTTCATGAGGCTAAATATGTCTCTAAAACGCTTTATTCTGGGCGTTGTTGCTTGAATGCAAATGAGGAGGACAGAGACAGGCCAGTGCAGCAGGTGGGGTGTGGCTAAATGCTCCGCTGTTTCCTGGATTAGCGGTGCCCTGTGCGCTGGCCCCACTTCCACTTTAAGCACGGAGGAAGATATGAGACACTCTCCATTTTAAAAAACACATTTCCACAGAAAATAAACTTAACCACTGCTGTTTCAGAGGTTTGGAGGCTCGGATAAAGGACATCCGAGCGTGGAAACACTCTCACGTGTCTCCAGGCAAATAAAAAAACGCATTTCGCATTTCGTAGCTCGTTTGCGGTCCAAGTTCTCTGGGCATGATTTCCAGAGACGGTGGGTAGGCATCCAGACGGGGGGTGGAAACCTTAACCCGAGTGTGACGTCAGAAAGTTCCCTTGTTCAGAATCGCCCGTTTGGGCTGTCTTTTTTTCAAACGCGGAAAAGGATCGCAAATGCTCAGTTTACACATTTCGCAACTTTTAGCCAACGTTCAAAAACCTCAGAAAGTGAAAATTTCATGCCATGGGACTTTTAAAAAGTAGTGAAATTATCTGTCCATGCAACAAGATATTACTTTACAAGTTATCTTAAAATAAACTACCTCTACACTAGAATTAAGTAGTTTCTGAACTAGTAAGTAGATAATAAATCTGAAAACAAGATTAATAACCTGATAGGAGTTTAAAAATCTTGGCCAGATCAGAGAATTTGCAGTTTAATGTGTTCCATGACTGTGATCTTCTGATAGACGTCACCATTTGCCAAATTTGGTCCTGCGTCTCTGTATGTCCCAGTCTCCTCTGGTCAATGCTCTCGTGTTCACTTGGTTAGTAGTTTTGTTCACTTATAAAATCCATTAATGGTCGAGGAGCGAGTCATTTAAAACTTTAAAAATAAGGCAAGCATCCATAAATACTAATTATTGTTGTATTTCATTCCTACTGACTGTCCGTCCTGGATTCATAGAAACATAGTTACATTCATGACTTTCATTTTACTTTATACTTCAGATATATCTATTTACCTTCTCTGCCACTCTAGGAACAGCGGATCGGCTTCCGTTGGCACCACCGTACACCTCCGCAGCTCCTCCCCCAGTTGCCACGCTAACGGCCCGTGATGCCCCGCCCCTCCTCCGATCCCCATGGCGACCAGTCCATCATGCAGCAGGAAGTCGTGCCGCAGCAGTGGCTCCCGGCGCAGGGTGAACCTTTGGTACGCCGTGATCAGGCGCCTCAGACGGGCCGTGAGGGCGGGGCCAGTGGGCCAGAGGGGGCGTGTCTGCACCAACTGGAGAGCGGCCACGCCCATCCCGGTCCCTGTGGTCGTCGTGGTAACAAGAGTGGCATCCTGAGCAGTTAGGTCCAAGGAGAGTGAGGCCTGAGACTCTGGAGCAGGAGGAAGTTCTAGGGGAAAAAAAAAAAAATCATTACCACATTTAGATTTTAGCGCCATGGATAATGAGCAGTCTTCTTGTATTGGAGAGTGATGAGTATACCGATTTGTGATCATTGTCCGAGTGATTACAGAGATTACTGTAATGGCAAATATGGCTCTTACTGGTAACAATTGTAGTGATGATTTATTTTTAATTACAAAAAACATTTGGACATGATCTCCAAGTCGTTTTGGTTCTTAAGATGATTATCCAATATCCAATATCTGAGCAAGACTTTCAATAACCCGGATAACCAATGTGTAGTACCAGCTCGTAGAGGACTTTTACTTTGCACTAATTTTCTTTTCTTTTTTTTGCACTATTTTATTTTAATCTTTTTGCACTATCTGCACTATTTTTCCCTATACTGTGTTGTAAATATCCTGCTGTGTTGTAAATATCCTACTTAAAGGGATAGTGCGTTGTTTTTTTTTAATGTTAATCTGTATGGCTTCCCCTTCAACAGTGTCCTGAGATTAACACTGATTTACCCATGACAGCGCGATGTGATCCCGGTTATCCTCCGGTAACGTAGCTCGTAAACGTAGTTCTGGTAAGTTCGCGGGGACAATTTAATGAAGCTTGTTTTTCTTCTCAAAACAACATTTGTCCGAAAAGTGATATATTTGCGTCACAAACAGTTGTCCACTAAAAATTCAGCAACGTATTTCGCATTCGCATATTTTCTCTCTAAATTCATATCAATGCGCCCACGTTAGCACTATTAGCCTGTTCACTTGTAAACATCCGCTTACGGCGGATGTTGCCGTACCGCATCCGCCGTACACATCCGCTAAAAGTTAACAGGCTAATATGCGCGCAGTGATACGAATCTAGAGAAAATATGCAAATGCGAAATACGTTGCTGAATTTTTAGCAGACAACTGTTTGGGACGCAAATATATCACTTTTCGGACAAATGTTGTTTTGAGAAGAAAAACAAGCTTTATTAAATTGTCCCCGCGAACTAACCGGAACTACGTTTACGAGCTACGTTAACAGAGGAGAACCAGGACCAGATCACGCCGTCATGGGTAAGTCAGTGTTAATCTCAGGACACTGATGAAGGGGAAGCCATACAGATTAACATAAAAAACAAACAAACAAAAAAACGCACTATCCCTTTAAATATCTGCACTGAAGTGAGATGCTTTTAATCTCATTGTGAGTATGTATAATGTAAATTGTACATATGAATAGTGACAATAAAAGGCATTAAATTCTATCCAATCAGAAAGCAGAAAGAGTCTCATATGAGTCTCCTTCGGGTTGCCAGTTTCAGTGCTGTAATCCAGTTGGTTTATACCTACAATGCCTCTCTCTGATCTGAATGGTTACTATAAACCCTAGCAACCCTCAGGGCAAGTGTAGCCTTGCGCTTTCACATGAGGCCTGTCTACATCCCGAGAATAAAGAAAACTTTTATGTGTCATCTATTTGCAGGTTATGGCACTGGAAACCCGGGTTAATTTTTAATAACTGTAAAAGCGCAGGATACAAAGAGTTTCTTTAAAGTAAGATAAGATTACATCCATCACTGCTACAACCTGTCATGACTCAGGTTTGTGAGTTCATGATCAGTTCATAGTCAGAAGAATATACTGGATGAATCTGTTGTACAACTTTAAAACCGATATGAGGCAACTGACAAAAATGCAGAACTAAAGAGATGAGAAATGTCTAACCGCTCCCACAACCAAATGTAAAGGTGCTCACAAAGTGCACAGAGGCTCTCACTGTCAACTCAGTACAGCACATAGGGAGTAATAGTGACAGTAAGAGATAAACACTGCAGATAAACATGTTACCTGGGGCTGTGCTGTCAGGTTTGTCTGAGGTATCTGTACTGGAGCAGGTCTCTTCTTCTCCCTGGACACAACAAGAAAAAGAGTTATTCACTACAACCCATAACAGCTGCTATTAAAGACGCTGTACAGTGGTACCTCACCTTACGAAAGACCCTACATACGAAAAATCCAAGTTACGAAATGCCTTCACGTTAAATTTTGGTCTCTAGATACGAAAGAAAATTCAAGTTACGAAACGCGAAATCTCAAAAATTCGAATAATGCGCGCTCAGATGCACGCCCCGCTGTTATCCCCGCTCAAAAAGCACCTTTCTCGGCCTCTTAGCTCTAGCGCCGAACACGCAAGATTTTCAACAAAATGTTTTAAATAGTGAAGCGTGGGGGGCGACACGACTCCGGAAGCAGCGCGGAGACGTGAACGCACCGCGCGAGGAGCAGGCACCGCGCGAGGAGCAGGCACCGCGCGAGGAGCACGGCACCGCACGAGGAGCAGGCACCGGCTGGTTTGTGGCTCGGGCCACAAACCAGCTGGTGCGAGGAGCACACACCGCGTGAGGAGCACCCCTAGTCCTGGTCTGCACGACCGGCACCGGGACTGCGAGCACGAGATAGAACCACGGCGCCCGGACCGTGTCCTCTGGAGCCCGAGCCACAAACCAGCCGCAGTTCTGGTCTAGACCTGGTTTAGTCCACGTTTAGTCCTGGTCTAATCTCTTAGCCAATCAGGACGCAGAACCAATGTTACACTATAAAAAAACAACAACCTTGGAACGAACCAGGCCTTTTCCATTGAAATAGCTACTCAACTCAACTGGAACGAATTAATTTCGTAAGGTGAGGTACCACTGTACTTGATTTTGACGGTCTTAAAAAAGGAAAAACATAATTGGCTCTACTGTTTAAAGATATCAATATATTTGGTTCTGATTACGGTGGCTCAAATACGTTCTATATTTGTAATTTTCTTTCATACAATATGTAGAGTTTAAATGCCTGCATTTAATATTTCAGCAATAACAGTGTAGTTACTCTTTGCTATAAAGCAACAAAGTGAGACTTTGTGAAGCAAATTTGTGGCCAACCGAGGCAAAACCAGTCACAAGTCGTCCCAGAGGCGTTTTGAGTTATTCAGACTCTGAAAGTGTAGGTTCTAAGCTTTCCAATGATGCCTTACACATGGAAATCTGAGAACATTTGAAGAATTTGTGGCCATTTGAAAGCATCACATTTGAAAACAATGAGCTAAGAATAGCCGTGTTGAAGATAGGGCTGTGGAGCAGAATGGTGCTCATTTACATGACATTAAGATAAGATTACATTAAAATTACATGCAGCTACGCAGCTTAAAGGGATAGTGTGTAAGATTTTTACCCGTTAATTACCGAAATTGAAGATACCCATTCAAAAATACATTCTTTTCCAAGCCTTTTCACTTCCATCATGAAATCAAAGTATTCTTTTGGACTTAGATATAGCCACATAAAAGGGGGATTGACCCCATATAGAGGCAGCCATTTTGACCCTCGAGGTCTGCCGTAGCCAAAAGAGGAAGTGCAACACGAATGCGCCACGAATCCTACACACTGTACCTTTAAGTAGCCACAAGGTTTGCTTCTAGCACACAGCTGATTGGTGGAAAAAGAAAACAAAAGATAATCATCACGTGAATGGCCAGTACCACCAGTATGGTAATTATGGTAATTTACACACGCCCCGATTCTTTCCAAAAAACTAGCCAATTTCAAAGACAAAATGTTTTTAAAGGTCCCATGGCATGAAATTTTTACTTTCTGAGGTTTTTGAATGTTAATGTGAGCTCCCCTACCCTGTTTACCCCCCCCCCCCCCCCCCCCCCATGGCTAAAAGTTACGAAATGTGTAAACTGAGCATTTGCGATCCTTTTCCGCGTTTGAAAAAAAGACAGCCCAAACGGGCGATTCTGAACAACGGAACTTTCTGACATTACATTCAAGAAAAAATGCAAATACAGGTCCACCCCCCCGTCTCTATGTTTACCCACCGTCTATGGAACTCATGGCCATAGAGTTTGGACCGCAAACGAGCTATGCAATGTGAGATGTGATTTTTTTATTTGCCTGGAGGCACGTCAGAGTGTTTCCAGGCTCGGATGTCCTTAATTTGAGCCTCCAAACCTCTGAAACAGCAGTGGTTTAATTTTATTTTCTGTGGAAATGTGTTTATTTTTCAATGGAAATCATCTCATATCTTCCACCACGCTTAAACGCAGAACTGGGGCCAGCGCACAGCGCACCGCTGAAGAGGAGGGAGCGGAGAGTTTGGCCACGGCCCGCCCGCTGCACTGGCCTGCCTCTGTCCTCATTTGCGTTCAAGCAACAACGCCCATAATGGAGTGTTTGAGAGGGGTGTTTTTGGCTCTGCATGTGTTCACAAGGCTTTCTCATGCACTGAGTCTTGATTTTGAAGAGGGATTCGTTCGCGATTAAGGCGCCATATAAAAGCATCAAGAAGTACCATGTCATGGGATCTTTAAAGCAGCCAGTGCTGTTATCTGAAACATGGAGTGGCTTCTTCATGATCTCAACTAGCACATTTGGCAAAAAAATGAAAATCACAAATTTTGGAAAAAAAAACAAAAAAAACAATCAAATGCGATTTTCTCATGTTTGCTGTGAGTTTTTGCCGTGGTACATCGCATTTTCTTTTTAGACTATGTGGGGGAATTTTAGAATATGGGGGGCCACTGTAGTCTCTTCTGGTAATGGAAAACACTATCAAATATCAAAATGTATTCCTCACTTTCCCAATGCATTACTAACATCCTAATTATCCTCTGCAATGAGTTTAAAAGTGCTTTTCACAACTTTCAGAGGCACAAGAGGTAATGCTAACAACTAGCATGCTACCACTGCACTTCCTGGTTTGCGGAGGATAAACACACCGTACAATTAGATGAAGACAAAGCACTGAGATCTCATTTTAACCCTAAGAGCTGCTATATACAATATATATATAATGGATACAGCCTCTTGTTATTATAGAGGGAAAGTATAATTTTATATCTATATTAAATAATCATTATCTCAGCACAAATTCATATGCAAAATCTGAGAAATATCTGAGGGAAAAAAACACATTTGAAGTCTCTGATGTTTGGGGATGATGCACAGCTATATATATATCAGAAATGCCCCCTCACTTGTCACTCTTACCGTCCTGGTTGTTAATAAACCTTGACCTTTGCCCTCCGTCTGTCTCTGTGCCAATAAAGTTTTATAAATAGTCTAGACAGAAATAGACAAGGACATGACCGGGGGTGGAGGTAACCAGACAGACAGGATTAGATTAAGTACATTAAAGACGCTCTACCTGTTTTTTACCGTCATAAAGCTGCACTAGTATGTAACTTTTTGTCATTACTCTGCCTGGAATGTTCCACAGTATGACATTAAACAGTTCTACCTTACATTTATTCAATAATAGGTGGATTTATAGCTCAGAAATACCTAGAAAAACAGACATTCTCACTGTAAGAAGGGTTGCCTCTCCACAGATCTGACTTGTAACTTGGTCAAGTTTGGTCTCCACGAAGATAGAATGGTTTATTGCCATATTGTGAAACATTCCAGACAAAGCAAAAACATCACAATGGAGAAAAGCATTTGACAGAAAAAAAATTCTCCTTTAAAAATGTCAAAAACAGACCTAGTCCAAAGTGATTCCTTACTTAAAGCATTCCAAACATCCTAATTAATCACAACAATGAGTCTATAAGCGGTTTTCACTAGCATGCTAATGCGCACTTCCAGATAATCACACAATAAAATGCTTACTAATTAAAATGCAGACACAGCGGACCTCAAGAGCTGCTTATATAATATATCTGGACATATTATTTTTCTACTATTTTTAATAATGTCAACAAAGGTTTTAGCAACATGGACAATTACAATATTTTTTTATTTTTTTATTTGTGTATATGTATTTATTATTATTATTATTATTATTATTATTATTATTATTATTATTATTATTATTATTATTATTATTATTATTATTATTATTAATGAATGAATGAATGAATGAATTAATTAATTTATTTATTTATTTATTTATTTTATTTTATTTAGTTCACCAGATTCAAAATTATGGTGTGAGAAAGATACGCTATTGGAAGTACAAATTCAAAAAGTTCAGGTATTTAGCTAATCAAAGCAAAATTTAATTTCATTGGATCTTAAAAATTTGTAACAAAATTATTTTTCACCTTTCCGTTCTCCTCGCGCTCCTCTCCTCCATCGGGTTTGCTCTCGGCTTCCTCCTTCGTCTCCTCTGCTTTAGCACTGGGAAAACAAATACGACTGAATAGTTAAAAAAATAACTGACTCACGTGATCTTTAAGCCATGTTAAAATGTTGTTACCTCCTCGAAAACATACCTGGACTTGTGTTTTGTTTCATTCACATGTGTCTGAGTAATCCTTTATTATTTGTCTGTCTACATCTCCAAAGCCCAAGATGCTCTTTTAACACAAACTATCCACACTATAGATTTTGTTATTCCCAACATCACAAGAAACTTATTATTTTCACAGTGTCTTCAAAATTTATAGAAAGCCGAGTGGAATTTAACACCATTAAACAGCATGCAGTTTTCAGGTTGTGGAAAGTGCTAATGGATCAGGAAATGGGGAAGGAAATAGAAACATCCAAGTACGAAAAAGTTAATTTTGTGCATAAAGTAACTGCATAGGAACCATAATCATTTCACTTGCACCCAATACCCATTAGAGCCTTATGAAATTCATGTTTTTTATATTTTGTAGACATTACATTTATGTATATACACAAGTAAACCCTCAAGATGGCAGCTAAAGAATACTTAAAGGTCCTATATTAAGCAAAATTGGCTCTTGTGAGGTTTAAGCCATGTTACAATGTTGTTACCTCCTTAAAAACATACCTGGAGATGTGTTTTCATTCACACGTTTGAGTAATCCGTTATTATTAGTATGTCTACATCTCCAAAGCTCAAAATGCTCTGTTCCACCTTGTGATGTGATGATTTTTCAAGTTAACAGCTACATTTTACCTTTAGTTCATTAGAGATCGGCAATTCCAGGGCTGAAATCACCCAAATGATTCTAGTGAAAGTTTTTACAGAGTTTAAAGGTCCCATGGCATGAAATTTTCACTTTCTGAGGTTTTTGAACGTTAATGTGAGCTCCCCTACCCTGTTTAGGCCCCCCCCATGGTTAAAAGTTGTGAAATGTCTAAACTGAGCATTTGCGATCCTTTTCTGCGTTACAAAAAATCGGAGCTCAAACGGGCGAGTTTGAACAAGGCACCTTATTGACGTCAGATCGAAAAAAGAAATGCAAATGCAGTTCCACCCCCGTCTGTCTGTACTCAGCGTTTCTGTAAATCACGCCCAGAGAGTTTGGACTGTGAATGCGCTAGGCAATGCGAAATGCGTTTTTTTATTTGCCTGGAGGCACGTCCAAGTGTTTCTAGGCTCGGAAGTCCTTTATCTGAGCCTCTGGACCTTTGAACAGCAGTGGTTTAATTTTATTTTATGTGGAAATTTGTTTATTTTTCAATGGAACGCTTCAAATCTCTCCCCCGTGCAAAAACAAGGAAATGGATCAGCTGTGGGCTCTGAGCTCTGAGCGGAGAGTTTGGCCATGCCCCCACCCTCTACTATTGGCCATCTGTTTTCTCCTCATTTGCATTCAAGCAACAACGCCCAGAATAAAGAGTTTGAGAGAGATATTTATGATTCTTTCTCATCTTATCTCTGTTTCTCATGCACTGAGTGTTGATTTTGAAGGATTCATTTACAGTATTAGGGAACCATTAAGGAGCCATATAAAAGCATCAAGAAGTACCATGTCATGGGATCTTTAAAAACACAGTGGAGCACTTATTGCTTCACGACATCACAAGGTGGAACAGAGTGTTTCCAGTTTGAGAAAATAAGTCAGTTTAAAAATGCACGGTTTGTGTGTTAAACATTTGTGAATGAAACAAAACACAACTCCAAGTACATAGAAAACGACCTATGAATGACAACCGATCTTTTAGAGCTTTGGAGATGTAAACAGACTAATAATAAAGGAGTACTCAAACAAGTACTGTATAAAAAAAAATCCAAGTATGTTTTTGATGAGGAAAAAACATAACAATTCAATTCATCTTTATTCCATTTAAAACAGACAAGTGACAATACAAAACAATAAACATTTATGTTTTTAAAAGATAGACATACCAGTGTCTCCACATATTGGACATATTGTATTGCACTGAGTCTCAAATTTGTGAGTGACATTATTATTCCATTGTCAGATGTGTTCAGTCTGCAGATAAAACTGACAGATCAGAAAAAAAAGCATAATATGAGTCCTTTAATATTGGGTTGAGAGTAAAAAGTTCTGCTTAAACCAGGTAATATGGGCCAAGAAAAACTGGTCTGATGGCTGCATTTGGCCCCCGGACCATAGTTTAAACATGCCTGATCTGTAGTCTTGGTCAGCACTACCTTAAGTGGAGGATTTGACTTATTTTGCGTGTTTTGGTTTGATGGGAAAGACCAGAGAGCCCAGAGGTAACCCAGGGAGAACATGCAAGCTCCACAAAAAACAACAACCACCAAATTCAGGAAAAAAGAACAAACAAACAAAACAAAAAAAAAACCCTCCTTGATATCACTTCAGTTAGACCAGACCTCCTTTTCTGAATAATATGTTTTGTCAAGTCCTGAGCACACACTCCACTTGAGTGTTTAGATGCCTTTATGAAACCTGTTCCTTTCATGTGCTTTGCCTGTGGAGCTCCTCTTTGAGATGAAGGTGCCGCAATAACAAAGTGTCTGCCATTTACAATTACCTCCAGCGCGCCATCAAAGTCTTCAGAGGAGTTTGTGCGAGTGTGAATGTGGAACTGCAAAGCAACAGCCAGAAAATACCTTTACTGCGTTGAATTTTGTTACATGTTCTCGTATAATTTTTCAGCGGATTTTGTTGATCTGTGAGCAGGTTTTAAGAGGTTTTAAGATGTCCTTCATACACTATACTGTTCATTAGTTCTCCCTTATTTCACATATTGTGTTGAAGTGTGGGGGAACACTTACCAATGTACAGTTAATCCATTGATTATATTACAAAAACGAGCTTTGCGAATCATCCATAAAGTTGTTTTTTTAGAACACATCCATAACCTTTTTAATCAATCCAACCTCCTAAAGATTCCTGACCCTGTAAAATATTATACGCTGATAATATTATTTAAAGCATTCAACAATTTACTACCAAGTAATCTACAAAACGAGTTCAAAATGAGAGAGAGAACTCATAATTTAGGAGGGGATGGAAATTTCAAATTGCCAAATGTTCGAACTACCCGTAAACGTTTGTGTGTCGACATGTGGTGTAAAACTCTGGTAGTCTGGATACACGTCTCAAGCAATGCCAAAATATCCATAAATTCAAGTTGTTCTATAAACTAGGGCTGTCAGTTTAATGCAATTAATTAAAGCAATTAATTATGAGTGGCAATTCAATGCACGCGCATTTTAAATTTGGCGTGCGGCGAGCAAATCGCTGCAAGGGCCTTTGAACGGCAAGTTTATTTATAAAAAGAACGAAGATGGGACTGTCAACAAGAACGCCGTGATTTGTAGCTTTTGTAAAAAATAATTTTCCGATCACCGAAGCTGCTCCAGTGTTGCCAACTTAGCGACTTTGTCGCTATTTTTAGCTACTTTTTGGACCCCCCTAGCGAGAAAATTAGACAAAAGCGACTAGCGACAAATCTAGCGACTTTTTTTTGGTGATCAGAGGCTCCAAGATCGCGGGAGGGGGAAAAAATAATTGCGCCGTTTTCTCTCTTTCCCCGTTCAGAGAAAGAGACAGAGAGGGGCAGTGGAAGAGAGACACAGGCAGAGAGGGGCGGGGGCGGAGTTGAGAACAGCGCGGACTGTCGCTTCCTTGTTTTTTTTCCTCACTCACTCACAGGCAGACAAACACCACTCACCAGTCTCTCCTCTGCTCCCTCCCATCTCGTCAGATCGCCTCGGAGTCTGGTCATTCCTCTGCCATAGGCTCTGATTCTCAATAAGTGTATGCCTATGCGCTCTGATTTGTTTTCTTTTTCTTTTTGGTGACACAAAGTCACATGTAGCACTGCTTAAAAAGCTAGTTGTACAGCACAGAAAAGTTTAAAAAAGCTAGTTCTTTAGCACAAAAAATAAAATAAAAAGCTACAGTTTGCTCACTATAGCACAAAAAAATAAAAAAAAAGCTTTAGTTAAACTACAGCACAAAAAAAACACAAAATAAAAAAGCAAGCTATAGATCTTGAACTACAGCTCAAAAAAATAAAAATCTAAAAAATAAAAACCAAATAAAAAAAATAAAAAACAAACAAGTATATGTAATAACCACACCAATAAAAGGTTAGTGTCACGGGGTAAGGAAGGTTAGGATGTGCTGTCTGGAGCCCCCCGCTCGTCTAGCTACTTTTAGCTACTTCTGGGCGGGCCAATAGCTACTTCCGATGCTGGGGAGTTGGCAACACTGAGCTGCTCCAGCCTGACGGATCATTTGAACGAGAAACACGTCCGGACAAGTTCCATTGTTACCGGTGATAGAGCGAGCGTGAGCGCACTTCACCAAACCACCAAACCAACAAACCACCAAACCACCCTCGCAGTATTTGGGAAACTAATGAGCGAAGCGACCACAGAAAAACTGACGAACTCAATCGCAAGCTCACTCACAATCTTTCTCTCTCTCACAAGATTAAAATGCGATTAAGTACAAATCCTGTAATTAGATTATTTTTTAATCGCCTGACAGCACTACTATAAACATATGGTCTGGTCACAGTTTATAGAGAGTGGGTCTGAATATTAGAACAAACTGTCTTCTGTAGAGCCGCTTTATGTTTGTTGTTTCCGCACCAGTGTTATTTTGTCGTGTCTGTTACATTACTTGTATCTGTGTCCGTTTCCATTGTTGGTTTCCTTTTGTAAATAGTTAAATCCAAATGTAAAATGTTCGAAGATTGCAAAAAAAAAGTTAAAAAAAATGATGTTAAATTAGAAGAGGGGGTAAGTTTTTTTTCTTCTCACTACTTTTTTTGTTTGTTTTTTTTTTATTGCTGTTTATTGCTATTTCTGTTATTGCACTTTTAAACAAATGTAAGCTGCTTATTGTCCAAAATAAAAAACTAAACTTAAACCTGCCACTAGTGTTGTCTGAATATTAAAAATTCAAACTCGATTTCAATAAAAAGGAGTAGACTTGATACTCAGTACTGATTTGGATACCAACTCGTGACGTCATGTGGTGATACAGGAAGTGCTCCACTTACACCAGGCCTGGACTGGCCATCTGGCATACCGGGCATTTTCCCGGTGGGCCGACAGTCCTCGGGGCCGGTATCGTTTTTTTTTTAAACTTAGCGCCCGGTCACCGGCCTATAATTTAAAGGAGGCGGCCCATTGGTCCATCTTCAATATAGACAGTGGACTAAACCAATCAGGATATAGAGAGCGGTCCCACCCCTTTCCCTGCGCTGATCCCCGCCAGTTTCATAATCATACTGTTCATCATACTGCGAATGAGCGGGCAAACAAGGAAACGCACAAGAAAGGAGGTGCGGAGAATTAGCGTGCGGCACCGGCTATGGATCCTACACACTGACCGTGACTTTCATCTACCCATCTCTATATAACACAATGCACAAGAGGAATAAAACAGCAACACAATCAACAACACTGTCAACAGGACTTATTATCGCCATATGTTTGATGTTATCCAGGGACATCCACCCGTGCCCGGGCCCACGCCACTTCAAAACGCCGGGAGAGGCTCACCCACACGCGTCACTCCTACCTTACAGGTATGCTCTTTAGGTACTCCTCCGTGTTCTTCTACACAACATCCTAATCCGCTTACTCTGTGCCCGTCGCCAAACGCGACTGAGCTGTTTGTCCGGGGAGTCGACGGCGATGTTGTGGATGGCGCGGACCGGGGTGGTCTGTCGGCGAGCTGCACGGGAAAAGGCCGGGCCCGCGGGTGTGTGGCGGCGCATCGGATAGTAGCTTCAGTCGGGAGTCCGTGGGAAAGCTGCGCGCTATAGCCTCTGCATTAGCGGCTGACAACAGACCAGCGGCACCAGGTGGGGTCGTGCTGACGGTAAACCCCAGAAGCCCAGTTTTTTAAAAAAACACTGCATGTTCAAGTTTTTTCAAACACTCAACCAATCCAAAATTATCTGGGACCCCAGTGCCAAGCCAAAGGGACTATTATGTGGACATCTAAATGAAGTATATGTTACAAACGTGAATAGGTTGAACATCTCTTATGCGAATCTGTTTTGGTATGTCTGAATCTTGGTTAAAACAAACATTTGCAGAAGCTTTAATAAATATGCCGGGATATCAAGTCTTTAGAAAAGACAGAGAGAGGGGCAATGGTGGGGGAGTCCTCCTGTACATTAAGAACACCCTAAAATGTAAACAGTTAGACTGGCCAAACAATACTCAATTTGATTCCATTGGTGTGGAAGTCACACTATCCAATGAAATGTACGTGAATGTAGATTCAATGAGGAAAAACGCTTCGTTTCCGCAGGGCGAAATCCAAGTGCTAGGCGAATTTCGCCTGGGGGTGTGGTCGCAAAAAAGGCATGAATAATAAATGAATGTTGCTATCCTGTGGTAGCAAGTGGTTGTGATGCAGTAGCCGGTCAGCTAGCTCTAAAGTTTGGGTGCTCAAAATATCTGCAGTGGGGTACTAGCCCGGACTATGTTGTAAAAGCTCTAGTGATTATTTGCCTCTACTAAGAACATAATTCATATTAACAAGAATCCATGTTCATGTTACAACAAGGTCACCCTAAATCATTTAATCATTTATTGTTTCCCTCATGATATTAGCCCACTTCAGCACACAGTAAATGGATTGGAAACGTAGTTAACTAGCTAGTGGGCAGCTAACTAAAAAAAATAAATGTTTAGATGGCACTCTACAGTGGTCTATTTGCTTGATTATATTTACATCGCGTCTAAACAACAAACCATATTGATTGAATAGATAATACTCCCTACAACTCTATACAGCTTGTACTGAACATCATATTTGATACTGTATTTTATATTTGACTACTACTTTTCTATCTAAATCTGATTGTACATATATATTTATTATCATTATCTTATGCAGGGCTCTCAAGTTTTGAGCGGGGTCGTGCGTGTGACTGTAATTTCCGAGGACGGGGGGGGTGCGAGTGAACAATTTTTGGGGCTTGAATTGCGTGAGAAATGCCGTGTGAGCGTGTGAGCGTCGAATTGCGTGTTGAGAGCCCTGTTTGTCTAAAGAGCAAACTTAAAGTACAAAGCAACTAATGAGAGTTATATAAATGAAGTTATTACCTGATGGTTCTCAGTTGGTTTTATCATCACCGCACTTTGTCAGTGCGCGCTGAGAGGGGCGGGGAGGAGGGACCGGGGCGGGGGGGAGCGGGACATTTTTAACCGGTGCATTAACCAGAGTCTAGTTAATGCACCGGGCCCGCGGCTCACCGCGGCTCACCATGGGCAGTTCGGCTCTGGGCCGCGCGTATTCCACGCGTAAGCCGTTGGGGGGGACACGTTACGCACAGACGGAGACACCGGGACCGGAGTCGGTGCGTCTCAGAGGAGACGTGGCACCGGGACTGAGGCTCAGGACGTGCCCGGGGGTCTGTGTGGCTTAGTTTATGCAGGCTCCGCGCGTTTTCAGCGCCGTCCCCCCCTCCGGGGGAGCAGGGGGAGCAGGGGGAGGGGGCGGCGCCTGCATAAACTAAGCCACACAGACCGATTTTCTGGGCACAAAAAACAAAAACAAAAAACAAATCAGCGTGAGAAATGCCATGTGTGGCGTGTGCGCGTGTGAATACGTCGAATTGCGTGTGTCACACTCTCAATGCGTGAGCCTTGAGAGCCCTGATCTTATGTATATAATCGTGTCTCATCTGATACAGGTCTATTGCTCTTTGGTTGCTTTTCCATCTATTTTTCTTTTTGTTCTTTTAACCTTGGTTATATATCATATATCATATATTATATTTGATGAGTGACCTACCATACCCAAAACAATTTCTCTTGTGGATCAATAAAGTTTGTCTAAGTCTAAGAATACACTTTAGGTTAACAAGAAACCTTTTAATCATGTAAATGTTTCCACACTACTGACTCCACTGGTGGCATCCACATTGGTCAGACTTTTTTTGATAAACAACAAATTCCATACACATCATACATTGAATTGGCTGATTTAAGCTATCTTAAGTGAGAGCATTGTAACTTCCGGTCAGCCATCTTGCTTGGCCTTGTCTCGTTCTGCCTTAGTATGAGATTTATCTGATCATTATCAAAAAATTATCAAAGGAGAAGTTCAATTTGTCAACTGGACAAAGTTTGTTTGGTTGAAAACGTTTCGCCGCTCATCCGAGAGGCTTCGTCAGCTCTGGCCCTCATGCTGGTTCGACCCTGTTTATATCTAGCTGCACGGGAGGAGCTAGCTTCCCTGAACAAAGCTCTGACCTATCCCCGCTACTCTCTTTTGTTTTACGAATTCCTCTGGCGTAAAACAAAAGAGAGTAGCGGGGATAGGTCAGAGCTTTGTTCAGGGAAGCTAGCTCCTCCCGTGCAGCTAGATATAAACACGGTCGAACCAGCATGAGGGCCAGAGCTGACGAAGCCTCTCGGATGAGCGGCGAAACGTTTTCAAACAAACAAACTTTGTCCAGTTGACAAATTGAACTTCTCCTTTGATCATGGATTCTACCTGGACGACTGAGGGACTTTTCACGCATTATCAAAAATAAAAATGTAACCTAAAGATACTAAATGTTTTGATGTTTTAGATAGTTCCACAGTTTTTCCAGGTAGTTTCCAATATTTTTTATTTTTAATTTAGGTTTTCTATTTATCACTTAATAAACTGTAATAATCTGTCCCTCTTCCTGTCTGGTCAAGTCAAGCTGTTGAGGAGAGAGAAGATAGAGTAGACTACTTTTCCCGTCCAGAGCCTGCTAGAATGTAAGAATTTTTAAATCACCACCCAAAGCAAGATGCTACAAACCCTGTAGTGAAAAAGGTGTTTCCTCTCGGCCAAGACGTAACAATAGTAAAATACATTACTTTGGGGAACACAAACATAAATTACTCTGTTGTGCTCCGCTAATTATGAAGGGCCGTTCAGAGCCAAAAATGCCAGGGCCGTTTTTTTGTCCCAGTCCAGCCCTGTCTTACACCTTCGCTAAAATCATTTGGATCATTTCAGTCCTGGAATTGCCAATCTCTACTGAATCAAAGGTAAAAGGAGTTGTGAAAAACTACCACTACATGACATCACAAGGTGGGACAGAGCATTTTGAGCTAAAGTAATATTGCAGGATTACTCAAACGTGTGAATGAAACAAAACACAACTCCAGGTCTGTTTTTGATGAGGTAACAACGTTCTGACATGGCTTAAAGCTCATAAGAGTCAATTTTGTGAGGTTTAGGCACTTTAAAAACACGTAGGAGCATTTTGTCTCTTCCAAGGTGACGACATAAGCAAATATGAATCCTTAAATGCCCGTGAATGAGACTAAATCTGCTTCTTAATCGGTGCTGTGATGTGTGTAGTAGCAGTGGCAGCGGGAGCCCACACTGGTGTAAACAACACAGGCCTGACAGCTCCAAAGCTGTTTGTTTGTCGACAGAAGCTCCACTCGGCCCACTCTCCTCCTGCACCCGCTCCGTGTGAAGGCTGAGACACAAGCCAGTGCCAACAGTGGTGATACGGTGTGGGTGGTGCACACCGCCTGAGGCCATATTTACACATTATTTACATCTGGGGGTACTGATGCACTTTCATTTTTAACCAAGCCTTTAGCAAACTTTTTAGGAAAATGTTACGTTAAAGGTCAAAAGTTTACTGGTGGAGAGTCTGCTAACTACTTCTGTCCATAGAGATGTTGTTGCTTTGTCTGTTTCCATAGAGACAAGCAAGTGATGCCGTTAGGCCAAGTTACAGTTAAGATCTGTGGAGTGGAAAGCCCGCTCTGTGTAACATGTTTTTCAAGGTATTTTTGAGCACTATCCATCCATCTTCTTCCGCTTATCCAGGTCGTGGGGGCATCAGTCTAAGCAGGGACTCCCAGACTTCCTTCACCCCAGACACTTCCTCCAGTTCCTCCAGGGGGACCCCAAGGCGTTCCCAGGCCAGGCGAGAGACATAGTCCCTCCAGCGTGTCCTGGGTCTTCCCCGGGGC
>JAVJIX010000026.1:5130000-5182500 GCA_036785185.1 Paratrypauchen microcephalus | reverse complement strand
ATTACCTTATTTTTTTAAATTGCCTGACAGCACTACAATAAACAGCTCTACCTTACATTTATTCAGTTACAGCGTTTTTAAACCTCAAAAATACCTTGAAAAACTGGCATTCTCACTGTGAGCGAAGTTGGCTCTGGTTTGGTCTGGTTTAATGCCATACTGTGAAACATTCCAGACAAAGCAATAACATTTCCACAGAGTAAAGCATTTGACGGGCCCTCCACCAGAAAAGTTAAACAATCTTCAAAAGTCATCAGAAAAAGACGTCGTATATACAAATATAATGGATTGAATGTATTTGTATTTCAGGACGTTATTTGGGACCTCTATCAGCCTCGCCAATCTCTTCTCCTCTCCCTCTCCTCTCTCGCCTCATACGGAGGAAAAAAATCTTCTGTCCTGAGGAACATCCGTCCTTAACGCGTCCTACATTCAAAACAAAACTCGCATACAGACGCTGCGCTGCCATCTTGGTTCTTGACCTTTTCAACACTCGCTCCATTAATGATTTTTGCTGCTATCTTGATTAGTCTGTATATTCTCGTACGGTAGCTCCATAGTGAATCCGATATGGGCTGCAGTGTCTTAATTGCCTGCTTATCTCATTCTTTGAACCTCTTGAAAATTTATGAATATTCTACAGGAAAAATATGTAAATTGATATTAATTTAAACTTGTTTTATGTAACTTCTAAGGTGGAGGGCCAGCTAATTCCATCATGGAGTTATTTCCTTGCCAGGAACTCCCATTTAAACCCACTTATGAGGAGGAATTTTGGAATTGCTGCTTGGGATCAAATTAACAGCAGCCAATCAGAAGAGCCAGTCGGTTGCTAAGTGACGGCTCTGAAACTGTAGAAGTGTGATGGACAAAAAGAGTTTTTAAGTTCATATTTTTAAGTGACTAACAGGCTCCTGCCATAAGAACCCACGGTGACACTAGTGTAACTTTGAATGCCCCAGTCTTTTCCTTATAAAACTTTATGTCTGACCTTAACTCATTAAGTCCCTAAGTGATAAATACTAAACATCCTGGTATGATGACCATGTGACTGTCATGTGACTCTAACAGGAAGTGGCCTCTCCAAAATGCTGGTATATCCTGTGTGCAAATTTCAAGGAAGCAGCTCATTTCAAAAAGCTGTTTTTTGATACTACAGGTCATTTCAAACACATTTAACAGTTCCAATGTTTTGATAACATGTCCTATATCACATTCTACCTGGTCTGACCAGAATTGTTGAACAAAGTAATATCAAACCAGTTACGGAAATACAGTGGTACCTCACCGTACAAAATTAATTCGTTCCAGAAGTGGTTTCGTAACGTGAATTTTTCGTAAGTTGAGTCACTATTTCAATGAAAAAAGCCTGATTCGTTCCAAGGCCCCGTTCCAAGTTTTTTTTTAAATAATATAACTTTTTTTTATAGTGTAACACTGTGTTCTGCGTCCTGATTGGCTAAGAGACTGTAGACCCAGGACTAAACGTGGACTAAACCAGGTCTAAACAAGGTCTATACCTGGACTGCACCAAGACTAAATCTGGACTAAACCAGGACTGGACACCAGGATTAAAGCGCCGCGTGTGGGTCTATTTCCTGGTTTCGTGCTAGCTCTGCTATTAGCAGCAGCACCGGTGTACCTCACGAGTCACGGCTGAGGCGAGCAGCGACTGCGTGCGTGGGGGGAAGGGGGAGGGCGGACACGTATGTGATAGCGCAGCATGACCCGGCGCGAGGCTGCAAGCACAAGACCCGTGCTCAAACCGTGCATCCTCTAGACCAGATCTAAACCAGGTCTAAACCAGGATTAAACCACCGCGTGCGGGTCTATTTCCTGGTTTCGTGCTAGCTCTGCCGGTGTACCTCACAAGTCATGGCTGAGGCGAGCAGCGAGGAGGGGGAGGAGATGTGCCTCCCCTCGGGACGCAGTCCGAGCGCATGAACGAACGCCGGCAAGAGCCGCGGTGGCTTAATCCTGGTTTAGACCTGGTTTAGACCTGGTTTAGACCTGGTTTAGACCTGGTCTCGAGGAGGCACGGTTTGAGCACGGGTCTCTGCTCGCAGCCCCGCGCTGGGTCATGCTGCGCTATCACACACGTGTCCGCGCACACTTCTCCGCCCTCCCCCTTCCCCCACACTTCACTATTAATAATTTTGTTGAAAATCTATGAAAGTTTGAGTGTTTAAACGAGAGACAAATGTGAGAAAAGTTTAAATCCAGTCTGAGAAAAGCGTATAATGTGTGTGGCTGAGCTGAGATTTCGCGTTTCGTAACTTGAATTTTCTTTCGTATCTAGAGACCAAAATTTAACATGAAGGCGTTTCGTAACTTGGAATTTTCATTTGTTGGGTCTTTTGTAAGGTTATTTCCATAACTGGTATGTCATATTGGGCTTTTAGTCTTAAAATATGAATGAAAAACCTGATGTGACCGATTTGTCTCAATAACATTGTCATGGTCATGGACAATAATGGTCTGTGGTATATCCCACATAATTGTCCTTTAAAGATCCCATGACATGGTACTTCTTGATGCTTTTATATGGCACCTTAGTGAATCCTTCTCCAAAATCAAGCCTCAGTGCATGAGAGAGCCCCCTGAAGACAGTTCTACTCATAAATATCTCTCTGAAACACATTATTCTGGGTGTTGTTGCTTGAATGCAAATGAGGAGGACAGAGACAGGCCAGTGCAGTGGGTGGGTTGTGGCCAATATGCCACTGTTTCCTGGATTAGCGCCACCCACTTCCATGTTTTAAGGTCTTAGAAGATATGAAATGCGTCCCATGAAAAAAAAAAAAAATAATAAAATTCTGGAGATGGCAGCTGTCCGTGTTGTATGTGAAGTCCGAGGTATATATGGTGAAGAGGAAGGGTGAGAGGACAGTACCCTGGGGGGCCCCCGTGTTGCAGACTACCACCTCTGACTCACAGCCGCGCAGCCGCACGTACTGTGGACGGTCAGTGAGGTAGTCGATGGTCCAGGCAGCGAGATGTCCATCCACTCCCGCGTCCTCCAGCTTCCCCTGCAGCAGCGCTGGCCTGATGGTGTTGAAGGCGCTGGAGAAGTCAAAGAACATGACTCTCACAGCACTCCCGGCGGTCTCAAGGTGGGTGAGCGCCCGCTGCAGAAAGTAGATGACGGCGTCCTCTACTCCTACGTTTGGCTTGTAGGCAAACTGCAGCGGGTCCAGGGTAGGGCTCACCACAGAGCGGAGGTGGCTGAGGATCACCCTCTCCATAGTCTTCATGAGGTGGGAGGTCAAGGCGACTGGTCTGTAGTGGGCCGGTTCCCTGGCGTTTGTTGTTTTGGGAACCGGGACCACGCAGGAGGTCTTCCACAGGACGGGGACCCTCTCCAGGCTGAGGCTCAGATTGAACATGTAGCAGAGAACCTCACAGAGCTGGTCTGCACAGGTTCTCAGCAGCCTGGGGCAGATACCGTCAGGTCCTGCGGATTTCCTCTGCCTGAGTCGCCTAAGCTCCCTCCTCACCTCGTCCGGTGTGATGGAGAGGGGGGAGAGGGGGAAGGACTGGGGTGGACTGCGGGGGGTGGTGGTAGTGGGGGGTGGAGGGGGGCTGGTGCTGGGTTGAGTCCGTGTGAGGGGGAAGGGGGGTATGGCTACTGGCCCGGGAAGGTGTGAAGAGGAGGAGGGGGGAGTCGGCAGAGGGGCAGGTGGGGTGGGGGGCGAGTCAAACCTGTTGAAATAACAGTTTAATTCGTCCGCCCAGCGCTGATCACCATCAGCTGTCCCTCTGCCACTCTGTCCAAAACCAGACATGCTCCTCAGTCCTCTCCACACGCCCCGTGCATTGTTTTGGGCCAGCTGCTCCTCCATCCTCTTCCCATAGTCCTTCTTGGCCCGTCGGATCCTCCACTGAAGCTCTCTCTGGACCCTTTTCTGCTCCTCTCTGTCCCCTGAGTTGAAAGCCCTTTTCTTCTGGTTCAGGAGGGCTTTAAGCTCAGGGGTGACCCAGGGGTGGTTGTTGGGGAAACACCGTACTCTCCTGGTTGGCACAGTGTTCTCCACGCAGAAGTTGATGTAGTCTGTGATGCAATGGGTCAGGCCGTTGATGTCGTTTCCATAAGAGTCAGTGAAAATGTCCCAGTCAGTGTTCTGGAAACAGTCTCTCAGACTCTCACAGGCCTCCTGAGTCCAAAGCTTCACAGACCGCTTCCGCACAGGTTCTTTCCGCACCCTGGGTGTGTATTGCGGGAGCAGGTAAACCAGACAGTGATCCGAGCGTCCGAGCGGGGGGAGGGGGGCGGAGGTGTAAGCGTCCTTGATGTTGGCGTAAAACAAGTCCAGAGTCTTATTGTCTCTCGTGGGGAAAGTGACGTATTGGGTGAATGTGGGGAGAGTAGTGGAGATAGATGTAGGATTAAAATCCCCAGTGATCAGAAATGAGGCGCGTGGGTGACGTATCATCATATCACTAACGACGCTGTGGAGCTGTTCGCATGCTGCCACACCATCCGCCGATGGAGGAATATACACACAGAACACAATAATATGTGCAATTTCTCTGGGCAGGTAGTACGGCCGCATACCCACAGCGAGCAGTTCAATGTCCCGGGAGCACAGCTGGTGTTTTACGTGTACATTCCCGGGATGGCACCAGCACCAACCGTTAATGAAGAAGATAAGTTCTCCTCCTCGTGTCTTCCCGCTCCCCGACACGGTCCGGTCCGCGCGCCTCATAGTAAATCCGTCCAGCGAGATTACATTGTCCGGTATATTCCCATTTAGCCATGTCTCAGAAAAACACATCAAACTGCAGTCCCGGAATTGTCTCTGATGTCGGGTCAGCGCGACAAGCTCCTCCACCTTGTTGTTTAGCGAACGCAGATTCCCCATTATCACCGTGGGTAGTCCGTTCGGTGAATACGGCCTCCGGTTCCTGCATCCGCCCCTGCAGCCTCTCCTCTTTCTCCGTATCTCCGCTGGGACCTCCGGTTTCCCCGCGTGGAGTAGAGAAGGGCCCCGTAGTTCCAGGAGCTTGTCACGCGTGTATATAATCCTGTGCATGGCTGAAGGTGAATCCCGGCGTACCTCCTGGCGCAGATTCATTAAAAGTCCAAAAACACTACAGCTAACAGTATAGCTGTAGTGAGAGTAGGCTTCCCAGGTGCGCGACTGCGCCCTGTTTCACCTACTCTAAAGAAAAAGCAAGAAAAACGACTATATACAAGTAAAAAGAGGAAAAAAGGAAAAGTAGGGACGGAGCTACACCGGCACGCAGCTGGCCTCACCAGCGCCATCTTGGTTCCACATGTTTTATCTTTTTGTTTCCTTTCTCTGTGAATAAGAGCAAACGGAAACGCACACCGCTCACCTTTTGTAATTGTTTTCACTGTGAAGGCCGCTCGATCACATGGCTGTGTTCTTTGTGAGACAAATGACTGTTTTAAAATCACTGTAGTCACTTTGTGTACGTTTTAAAATCAGTGCAGTCGTGCTTACTTTAAAAATCCATTGATTAACCGAGACATGTCAGTGAGAATCTAGAGGATGAAGTTTCTTTTGTGCATCTAAACAACTGAGCTGATCTAATCACTAACAAAGTTGTTTTCAAGTTACAAATGTTTTTATAATGTTTTTCTCTGTGGATTACACTGGCTGCTACTTTGTAAATGCACCCGGTGACAAATTACCACATAATAAATCACCTCAAAACCCCATTCTGTACCATCCCAGCTGTCTATAGCGTACTCCCATGTCCCCTACACACTACTTTAATGCACTAACTTCCACTTTATTTCCGCTTTGGCTTTCCACTCCTGGAGGAAACCCTAATATTAATCGCTTTATCATCGTGTCACCAGTTTGTTGGATATTCTTCTCCGTCGTCCCTTTCGAGCTCAGCAGAATCAGCTCAGATTTAAAGTGTGTACCTGAACACCAAATGAACAATGGGAAACTGTGTGAATAGTACTAGGAACCCAAACGAAAAAAAAAAAAAATTCAATAGATTTTTCAAATGTCCCTTTTATTGATCCTCTGGGAGAATGCTTTGAGGAGTTAAATCAGCGTGTAATAGGACCTGGTGGTGCAATAAAGTAGAATCTGTGGTTCAAATGTGAGAAGTATATGGAAAGATGTGAAGGAAGTAGTTTGTTGTTTAGTTAGGCTTGGACACTTGGACGAACTTTATTGATCCACGAGGGAAATTATTTGGACACAGTAGCTCACACTTCGCAATAAAATATAATAACAAAGAGTAAAAAACATAAATGGTCATAATAAATTCTAAATAAGTAGCAATGAAAATGGCAAGAGACAAGTGTCAAATAAGGCATACTTGTATAAATGTACTGTATATGTACAAGTCAAAATAAAATAGAACAGTAAGTAATAAGATAAGATAAAACTTGATTGATCTCACACAGGAGAAATTCACTTGCCACATTAGTTCCAGACAGTTTAGTGTAAAAGAAAGTTTGAACAAAAAAGTGCATATAGACAAGATAAATATGATTATTATGATTATTGTGATTATTATTATTATTATTAAGTAAATAAGAAAATAGAAGACTATATGGTGGAGTTATACATTCTGATAGCGGTGGGGATGAAATAAAATAATAAAACATGGGATATGTAGAAAACATGTGCTTTATTTCAATTAAAAATGAACAAAAACATTACAACAAAATGTCCATCTTTCAAGTTCCACTGTATTTAGCTGTTTATTGAAATGACTCTTAAAACACAGAAACTTTTATTGATAAAATACAGCTTTTTAAATTTTTTTTATTACTAATAGTTTTAAAGTACTGAAAATTCTGAGTAAACGTGGAGCAAAACACTGCACCTCAACAAAGGTCAATGTATCTAGTGCGCCAGCTATTGGAAAACGCCAGAATTGCAGGGAAATTAAAACATTAAAGGTCCCATGGCATGAAATTTTCACTTTCTGAGGTTTTTGAACGTTAATGTGAGCTCCCCTACCCTGTTTAGCCCCCCCCCCCATGGTTAAAAGTTGCGAAATGTCTAAACTGAGCATTTGCGATCCTTTTCTGCATTAGAAAAAATCAGAGCTCAAACGGGCGATTTTGAACAAGGCACCTTATTGACGTCAGACCGAAAAAAGAAATGCAAATGCAGTTCCACCCCCGTCTGTCTGTACTCAGCGTCTCTGTAAATCACGCCCAGAGAGTTTGGACTGTGAATGCGCTAGGCAATGCGAAATGCGTTTTTTTATTTGCCTGGAGGCACGTCCGAGTGTTTCTAGGCTCAGAAGTCCTTTATCTGAGCCTCTGGACCTTTGAACAGCAGTGGTTTAATTTTATTTTCTGTGGAAATGTGTTTATTTTTCAATGGAACGCTTCTCATGTCTTCTCCGCGCAAAAACGCGGAAATGGATCAGAGCGGAGAGCTGAGAGCTGAGAGCGGAGAGTTTGGCCATGGCCCCACCCTCTACTATAGGCCATCTCTTTTCTCCTCATTTGCATTCAAGCAACAACGCCCATTATGGACTGTTCAGAGAGAGAAAAATTACTCTTTCTCATCTTATCTCTGTTTCTCATGCACTGAGTGTTGATTTTGAAGAAGGATTCATTTACAGTATTAGGGAACCATTAAGGAACCATATAAAAGCATCAAGAAGTACCATGTCATGGGATCTTTAAAACATTAACAAGGTTTATTAATATCATTTCTTCAAGTTCGGCGGGCCGGATTAAGAAGCTTAATGGGCCGCATATGGCCCCCGGGCCGTAGTTTTCCCATGCCTGACCTAGCCGCTCTGCTCCTCAGCTCTGTAACTCTCTCCCTCCTGACATATAATAATAATATACACTCTCTCCCTCTTTAAATCCAGACTCAAAACCCACCTGTTCAGACTGTCCTACCTCTCATAGCCAATCACTCCACTTTGATTTTGTTTTTATTTTGTTTTTTATGTTTTATTGTATTGTTTGTGCTTTTTATTTGTTTTTAACCTTGTGCAATGTCCTTGAGTGTTCTGAAAGGTGCTTTTAAATAAAATGCATTATTATTATTATTATTATTATTATTATTATTATTATGTATCAGATTTATTATCTACTTACTAGTTCTGATTTGGATTAATTCTAGTCTAGAGGTAGTTTATTTTAAGTTAACTTGTCAAGATAAGAGATAAGATAAGATAAGACTTTATTGATCTCACACAGGAGAAATTTACTCGCCACAGTAGCTCCAGGACAATTGGACAGGAGGGAAAAAGTGCATGCAGGCAGGGAGGGGATAAAGTAAGTAATAAATAGTGCAAGTAGTAATATGTAATAATAATAATAATAATGGAAAATAGTAATAATGATAATAGTAACAACAAGCATCAACATGAAAAGGAGGATATTGCATGTCTGGCCTATATGTTAGAATTATACAGTCTGATGGCGGTGGGGATGAAGGATCTGCGGTAGCGCTCCTTCTTGCACTGGGGGTGCCTCAGTCGGCTGCTAAAGGAGCTGCTCAGCTCCTCAATAGTCCGGTGCAGAGGGTGAGAGGTGTCGTCCTTAATGGACATGAATTTGGCCAGTACCCTCCTCTCAGCCACCTCCTCTACACGGTCCAGAGGACAGCCCAGGACAGAGCTGGCCCTCTTAACCAGCTTATTCAGTCTTTTTCTGTCCCGTTCTGTGCTGCTCGGGGCCCAGCAGACGACAGCGTAGAGGAGAGCAGAGGCCACCACAGAGTCATAAAAAGTCTTGAGCAGAGGCTTGCTCACTCCAAAGGAACTCAGTCTCCTCAGGAGGTGGAGGCGACTTTGGCCCTTCTTGTACAGGGCGTCGGTGTTGTGGGACCAGTCCAGTTTATTGTTGAGGTGAACACCCAGGTACTTGAAACTGTCCACAGTCTCTATGTCCTGCCCCTGGATGTTCACCGGTGAGTGAGGTAGTGGTCTCCTCCTGAAGTCGATCACCAGCTCCTTTGTCTTACTAGTGTTAAGGCACAGGTGGTTGCGCCCACACCAGTCTACAAAGTCACTGATGACCGAGCGGTACTCCAGCTCGTTCCCCTCTGACACACAGCCCACAATGGCCGAGTCGTCGGAGAACTTCTGGAGATGGCAGCTGTCCGTGTTGTATGTGAAGTCCGAGGTGTATATGGTGAAGAGGAAAATCAATCAAGTAAAATCATCTTGCTGCGTGGACAGATAATTTCACTACATTTAAGTCATTTTCTGATAAATTTAAGTCAATAAATTTTTGATAACGGACGACTGAGGGATTCTTCACGCAGCTATAAATTTTGGCATTGCACTGGATTTTTTAAACTTCTGTAGACATCTTAGCTTTGGGTTTTCACCTTGTATAAAACAGAGGTTCCAAACTATGGCCCTCAGACCAAAATTAAATTTACACCTGTATGTCAGAGAGATCAGTGAAAGTGTACCAAAACACATCATCTTAGTTTCTTGTCTTAAATGAATGATCTCCTCTGTGTCTCTCTCCTCGGAGGGCGACAGGGCCATAAACCTGCCCGGCTCCAGTTTACAGCCTAAACACACCTCTGCAGTGTGAACTGAATTAAAGCTGCTCTCTGTAACTTTTCTGCTGAAGCGTAAATCACCTGCTTGGCTCATTTTTGATAGTTTTTTTTTTAAAAGCACTGTGCAAGATTTTAACCAGTTTGTAACAGTCCAAAGTTATCCCTCACTTTCCTAACAAATCCATTCCGAAATGAGTTTATAAGTAGAATTTTTAATAACATCTAGTATGCTAATAACGCACCAAACTTTCCTAGTTTACTCATTATGTAAATAAGGTACTCGAGCAAGATGCAATTTACATTTTTATTCCCATATCAAAAAAACATCCCTGTATTTTTTCCCCATGTTTTTAAGCAAAATGTGTCTTGCCCCAGTACAGATATATTGTTCAAGCAGGTCTTCAAGTCAAACTGCATCCTGTCTGCATTTGATTATGAACTATTTTACTCTCTGATGATCAGGAAATCTGTTGTTGGCATGCTAGTTATTGTTAGCTTTACACTCACGGGCACAGACATAGACTGGCGTTTTTATTTCTCTATTTTGTACGTAAATAAATTCCTATTCCTAATAGGGATCCAAATTCACTCCTACAGCTCTGGAAAAAATAAGAGACCACTGCAAAATGATCATTTTTTTCTGATTTTACTACTTATAGGTATGTGTTTGGGCAAAAGGAATATTTTTGTTTGAGTCTATAAACTACTGACAACATTTCCCTTAAAGGGACAGTGTGTAAGATTTTTACCTGTTAATTACTGAAATTGAAGATACCCATTCAAAAATACATTGTTTTCCAAGCCTTTTCACTTCCATCATGAAATCAAAGTATTCTTTTGGACTTAGATATAGTCACATAAAAGGGGGATCTTCCCCATATAGAGGCAGCCATTTTGAATACGAGAGCCGCAGAAGGACATTTGGGCTCATCCTTCGCCTCGGCTCCTGCTAACAGCTGCACAGCCGCGCTGCATATGGCTCCCCCCTTCCCCCCTCCCCTTCCCCTTCTCTCCTTCGCTCCTCTGCTCCGCGGCTGCATGTGGGAGTGAAGGAGAGAAGGGGAAGGGGAGGGGGGAAGGGGGGAGCCTTGTGTAAAGAAGCATGCTGCCGGATCACACTCGTAATGGATCTAACACGTATTTTGGACTAAATTGTTTTACTGGATTTTATTCGCTGGATCCTTATGGACAGATTGAGACCAAGTTTATGATGAAATACAGAGTTTGACCTGTGCAGAGCCTTCAAAGGTAAGCTAAGTAAGCTAAGTTTTGTGCTTTTCTGTATAAAAGCCCCATGTGCTCGGGGAGTGATTGTTTTGCAGGGAAATGAATTGCATAGTCAAAAAGAGGAGACTGTAAGGTTTCATTTGATGTGTAGATTGTCATGAATCATGATCGGGATTGTGTGTTTTCATGCGAAAAGAAAAAAAAAAAGTGAACGGGGGACCGCGTTTTATGTATACAGCGGCGCGCGGTTCGTGCGCGGGCACGCGCGATGTCGGCGCTACGTCGCGTCCGGGTGACCCTCGAGGTCTGCCGTAGCCAAAAGAGGAAGTGGAATAGCTAGTAACCACCTATGCGCCACGAATCCTACACACTGTCCCTTTAAATTCCAAATAAAAATATTATTGTTTAGAGCAGAGGTGCCCAACCAGTCGATCGCGTATGGCTACGTTCAGACTGCAGGGCTTAATGCTCAATTCCGATTTTTTTGTGAAATCCGATCTTTTTTTTTTGCGCGGTCGTTCACATTTCCAATTAAATGCGACTTGTATGTGATCTCCAGTGTGAACTTTAAACGCCCCAAAAGTGTCCCGCATGCGCATTGGAGGACACGACGAGGTCACGTGCAGTGAGCGTGCTCAATGTTTACGGAAGTCGCCTAAAGTTGCTGTCGTACCGGAGCCAGAACATGTACAGCTTATTTGTTTTAAGGAGAAGACGGAGAAGGTTTTTGGCCACGGCGTTTTGCGGGCAGTGGCAGCAACGTCTGCCGAAAGGAACGTGTTGGTGCGGAGTCGCAGCCAAGAGTGGTGGCTTGCTCTGTGCTTCACCGCTTCACTGACACGGAGTTCATATACTATTTTCACATGACGAGAAGAACGTTTGTGTACATTTGTGAGCGCCTACTTGTACCACTCTCGCTGGAGTGGTACAAGTCGACGCCCAGGTCGGATGAATGCGACCTGACCGTTCAGACTGAAGTCGCATGTCAAAAAATCGGATATGTATCGGTTTTAGGACCACATATCTTGGGCTACGTTCACACTGCAGCCTGAAGTGACCCAAATCTGATTTTTTCGATCCTATGTGACTTTAAAAATAATCTCACTCCAAAAGTCCATATTTGCCATGTCTAACAGACCCATCCTCTTGGTAGATCCCGGCACACCATCAACCTCAAAAGTAGATCTCGGTAAAAAAAACGTTGAGCACCCCTGGTTTAGAGCATTTATTTGCAGAAAATGACAAATGGTCAAAATAACAACATGTTATCAGACCTCAAACAATGCAAAGGAACAAGATCAAATTCATTTTAAAACAACATAATATTAATGTTTACACATAAGAGTTCACAAATCAATATTTGGTGCAATAACCCTTATTTTTAATCACAGCTTTCATGCGTCTTGCCATGCTCTCCACAAGTCTTTCACATTGTTCTTGGGTGGCTTTATTCCACTCCTGGTGCAAGAACTGAAGTAGCTCAGCTTTGTGTTTGTGTTGGAATTCAACAGATGCTGGAATGGAATGGCTGTAATACATGTAGAGATGCTGATTTCAGAAAAAAAATGCAGTGGTCTCTAATTTTTTTTTGTCCAAAGCTGTATATCTGCTATTCTCTGCGAGCTTGGGTGAAGTCACACTTAATCCACTTCTTTATACATTCTATTCTATGGTCACAACTCATTGTGGTGAATAATCTGGATGCTTTGAATGCATAAAGTAAGTGAGAAATAACTTGGGACCACTGCGTCAAGAGGCGTCAATCTTCAAAAACGTGAAAACGAATGAGTTGTGTTTTTCATGTTTTTGAAGACTGACGCCTCTTGACGTCCACCTGCAGACCGGAGCACAGCTAAATGCTGTTTAAACACTTTGAGAATATATTAGTGATGCTATATGAGATTTTCTTTTGAGAGACCGAGAGTTCAATTTCCCCAGAGTATAGAGCGAAGAGGCTCTTGTGAAATATATTTGAATGAGTCTGAATGACTGATTCAAACCATAAGCCAGTGTAGATGAAGTTATGTGAATTCAAATGAGACATGAAAACCCCTGTTTGTCTCCACGGAGATCTTTTTGCTTTACTTGGAATGTTACATACTATTATGCAGCAGCAGGTGAGTGGTACACTACTAGAGAAGTATACGCGAGAGTCACGTGAATACAGGGGGTCCTCGGGTTACGACGGTCTCGACTTACACCGTTTCGTGGTTATGAACGCGCCCCCATGAATAAAAAATAAAAAAATTACGCGTCATTCCGTCTTACGCGGTTTAGCGTGGTAAGCGACGTAAACAAACGCGAACGGTGCGCGGCGCACGGCGGAAGAATACGCTTTGTTGTGGTTGTAGGGCGAAGAAGACGGCCTCGTGTGCGTGCCCAATGTGGGCGGAAGTACCTGATGTGGGCTCTGATCTGCTCCTATGAAAGTGACAGTGATAACCAAGCAGCGTAGTGGTCTAATTATTGAGATGGAAAGGTTATTGGTGCTTTGGTTGGAAGATCAAAATCAAATTCTGACTTACGACGAAATTCGGGTTACGACGCGCCTTAAAGGAAAAGTAAAGTTTTTTTACAATCTGAGCCTTCTTTCGGCAATAAAACAAGTAGTTTTACTCACCCATAGCACTTTGGTGTCAATTGGAGCAGTTTTGTAGAAGTTATGTTGTAGCCGTTCTGTTCTACTAATGATCCCGTATCCGTTAACATGAGGGCTCGGGGCATTCTTTGTGGTCTCCAAATAACACAAACTTCAGCACTTTTCAAATCACAGAAGATCGCTGTGTCAGCGTAGACGTTTAGTAGATTCCAAAACGGCCTGAAACCCGATATCGCAACAGAAAAGTAAAGTTCAGAGCGGTGTTAGCTTCTTTCGGACTAGCTGTGTTTACAAAACAGCTGAGTTCACGCATGCGCACTGTCCTCTCTGATGACGTCATCAAATGAAACTATAGCTGCATATCGGGTTTCAGGCCGTTTTGGAATCCACTAAAAGTCTACGCTGACACAGCGATCTTCTGTGATTTGAAAAGTGCTAAAGTTTGTGTTATTTGGAGACCGCAAAGTAATGCCCCGAGCACTCATGTTAACGGATACGGGATCATTAGTAGAACAGAACGGCTACAACATATCTTCTACGAAACTGCTCCAATTGACACCAAAGTGCTACGGGTGAGTAAAACTACTTGTTTTATTGCCGAAAGAAGGCTCAGATTGTTAAAAAATTTTACTTTTCCTTTAAGAACGGATCAACATCGTAACCCGAGGACCCCCTGTACACTTCAGCTCAAGTTTAAAGGGCCCATATTACATTATTGTCTGATCCATGTTATAATGTTGTTTCCTCATCACAAACACACCTGGAGTTATGTTTTGTTTCATTCACACAGAAAACACTGTTTCATCTTGTGATGTCCTGTGGTAATAAAGTGCGCTACTGTGTTTTTAAACTCCATACACCTTCATTAGAAGCATTTGAGCAAAGACCAGCAAAATGAAAGACAGCTTCATCCACCAAGTTGTCAGGATGCTGAACTCTCTCCCTGCTGCTTAAATGACAAAATTACACTTAAATCACTGCTGCTTAAATGACACCATTTGAGCTTTATTACACTACACATTGTGTGTTTTACTTATCTGTATTATATGCACGTTTACTGTACTTTTGCTACGGGTATATGTGATGTTTTAGTCATTATGTTTATTGCCTTGTTTTGTGTTCACTGTGGGCCTAGGGGGCGCTGCAATTTCAAATCCTGTGTGTGCAACCTGTACATATGTTTTTTGACAATAAAGCTGACTTTGAACTTTGGATCATTTCAGTTCAGGACAAAACAAAACAAACAAACAAACAAACAAACAAAAAACAACTACTGCTTCATGACATCACAAGATGGAACAGGGCATTTTGAGTTTAAATATAATAATGTTTTTGAGTAGGTAAGAGTCACTTTTTTGTAATACTAAAGGACTTTTAAAACACAACAGTAACACAACAGAGACAGTAAAATGGTGAAGGATAGACTTAGACGTAGACAAACTTTATTGATCCACAAGGGAAATTGTTTTGGTAGCTCACTCATCAAATATAATATATAGCAGAGGGTAAAAAGGAAAGAAAAAAAGAAGTAAATGGAAATGAGGATGTGAATTGTACTGAAGAAATTGACAGACAAGGGGATGCTTACAATATATACACAACACTGACGGTAGGATATGGTCAGAAATTAAATAAAAAGTTCGACAAGCAGCTAATATTTGACATGACAGTTCAGTTCAGTTATAGTAGTTGATAGTAGTATAGTGTAGTAGTTTATAGTAGTAGATGTGAGTATGTGAGTATTAGAGATGGGAGAAGATCTTGCGAGACAAAATGAGAAAAATTATCTTAGATTTTCTTTTCCATGTGTTTACAATTGAGCTGGACAAAACAGCTTATGTGGTGGAGCTATAAGAGATGTATAAGATGTATAAGAGAATGGCAATTAAACTGAAATAAAATGAGGCTAAAATTAAAAAAAAAAAAAAAAAAGGATTGCACAATGTGTATATATATATATATATATGTCAAAATCCCATTTTGTGTGAGTAATTCTGCATTATTATTAATCTGTCGCCATCTCCAAAGCTCCAAATGCTCTGGTCGACCTTGTGAAATCGTATGTTTCAATTAACAGCTCCTTTTACTTTTACTTCAGCAGAGAGTGGCAATTCCATGGCTGAAATCAGAGTGTTTTCAGTTTAAGAGAAGAACTCTGCCTAAATATGCAGGGTTTGTGTGTTAAATATGTGTGAATGAATCAAAACACAACTCCAGGTATGTTTGTGATGAGGAAACATAGACCAGAAAATATACGAGCGTAATATGGGCCCTTTAAATCTTTTTGAAAATGGGAAACTGTTCTCAAAATGTTGCATATAACAGCTGAAACCAAACTGAAATCATTGCTAGCAAGTTGAATACTAAAATACACCGGATACATCTTAGTATTCTAGTCCTCTGGAAACACTAAGAGCTACCCGTATACGCCAGCTCTCATCTCTACCAGATTACAACGCCAGATACGATCAGACATATGAAGTTTAAGTCATATTTTCTTGGGTTCAAAAGGCGTACAATTTAATTCTGCTGTCTCTTGGATAACTCCACAGAGCTCTCTTACAGGGGGAGGTGAACAGAAGATTAGAGAGTGGATAAAATCAGCCTGGGAGCAGATAGAGGAGCCAGGTCTAATAAATGTGGCCTCACTGTCCACACTCCACTGCACTATCTCGCAATGTGGCATCTGGAGCGGGGACGGAGGCAAGAGAAAAGGCCAGAGATATGTCTTTAAAAGCCCTATATTATACAAAATGTACTCTTAGAAGCTTTAACACATGTTATAACGCTGTTTCCTCATCAAAAACATACCTGGAGTTGTGTTTTGTTTCATTCACATGTTTGAGTAATCCTTTATTATAAGGCTGCGTCCCATTTCTCTGTCTTACCCCTTCTCCTACCCCTTTGTCTTTGTCTTGCCCCTCGATACCGAGCTGAGAGGGTTCGGGGTACGAATGTTTCCCTAAGAAATGGGACACCACTTGATTACCATTTGCGTCATCATCCCTCGCCTCTACCTGAGCTGCTACTTCTACAGAGGCGACAAGAATTGACGCAAACAAACGTAAACAAATGTCAGGGATTATCGGGTACCTCAGCTCGACAAAAAAACTAGCTAGTTTATACATGAAAGTTCGATGAAACGATAACGTCGGCTAAACAGACATCACTACAATTAAAACCGCAACAACAGTTCACTAAAAGTAAAGTAGAACATAAGCAGTGACGTGCACAAGGGGGTTGCTCAAGTTGGCCCGGCAAATGCCCCTATGCCTTCCTGGACTGACGTTGCCCTTCCGAGTTGGAAAAAAATAAATAAATAAATAAAATAAACAATAATAATAAATCGTTCAATGGATATAGAATTTCATGTAGGCCTAGGCCTAGATTTGAAAATGAAAACAAAAAATTTCCACTCAAAACATTTTTCAAAAAATAAAAGCAACCTCGTTCACTTCCATTCGGACACTGATGACCTCCTCCTGCTGGCCATAGAAAAGGACATAGCAATCGACAAAAACGAGGCTCTGAAGATTTTTGTTAAAATGGCCCTGAATAGGCGGCTTCTCTTATGAAAGCTTAGTAATTTGATAGGATATTATATAGGGTATTGTGTTTAATTATGTTTCAATTGTTTGCATCAATACATTAATAAAGACCCTGTGCTTCATATAGCCTGGGGTGGTGGTGGTGGTGGTGGTTCAGGTCAGAGCAACTGCCCCTCAAAATTCCTGTGCACGTCCCTGAACATAAGCGTCATCATTGTAAACCTGCTAAACTGTTAATCGATAATTACAACTGCTGAAAATACATTTATGAGACTCCTTGGCTGGTCGATGTGACGCTGCCATCCTGATCCCAAAACCTGCCTGAGCTTGTAGACGTACCCCTTCGTTTCAAGTCTGTTCGAGAGCTTGCTTCGTTTCAAGGGGTATGTAGCCCTAGCCCTTGATCAAAATTAGAATCGGGACACCCCTTGCCCTCACATGAAAGCACAAAACCAAGGGGTAGGGGCAAGACGAAGGGGTAAGACAAAAAAAATGGGCCGCAGCCTTTGTCTGTATCTCCAAAACCCAAAATGCTCTGTTCAACCTTGTGATGTCATGTAGTGGTAGTTAATCAAGTTAATGGCTAACCTTTACAATTTGTCCAGTGCAAGGTGCATTGTGTAACTTTTCTGGTTGAGGGTCCGTCAAATGCTTTTCTCCATGGAGATGTTATTGTTTTGTCTGGAATGTTTCACAGTATGGTATTAAACCTTTCTATCTTCATGGAGAGGCAACTCCACTCAGTCAAAATGCCTGTTTTTCTAGGTATTTTTGAGCTATAAATGTACCTGTAAATGTGAAGTAGTGCTGTTTAATGTTATACTGTGGAACATTCCTAACCTGGGAAATCCCAACTATGGCAAGCGTGCTCTCCCGATTCTGGGAGTCAATCAGAGAGCGGGGATGGGTGGAAAGACATTGGTGCGTACTACGCGACAAACGGAAACTTGTAGTTTGAACTGACAACTGACATGATTGGCTATGGGCTACGTATACGCCAAATGATAGACATTCGTAACGCCCAATAAACGGCCGTTGGCAATCGTAAACCACACCTCCGCTACGAGATATTTCGAAGGTGGCTTCCAGACCATATATCACTTGTGATATGGTCTGGTGTAAACCAGGCAAGAACATTCCAGTCAGAGCAATGAGGTATCCATATCCAAACAAGAATGTACCCCTAACCAAAAAGTTACACAGTGCATGTTTAAATTCCAGGTCTGAAATGATCCAAATGATTGTTTTGTATGCGTATGGCAGTGACGCCTCACCTGTCATCACAGAGAAAAAAAAAAGTAAAATGAAAAAAATAAATGGTTATATTTATCCAATGTTTTGTACTATAAAGTTATTTTACTATTTAACTTTACCATTTTAATTCTTTTTTTTAATTAAAAATTGCTGAATTTCACTTTTATCGTTCAAATAGTGAAGAGATGTGCAGAGAGACACCAGCCGTTGGTGCCTCACATGGACTGACTGTGATGTAGCTCAGCAGTGACAGATTCTGCGCTACAGCGGCGGTGAAAAGGCGCCGGGTTAAAGCGGCAGTGAAAAGGTGCCGGGTGAGGCTCGTAGTTACCTGGCCTCATGGTAGAGGCACTCGTGAGCCCAGGGATTCTTCTGCAACTCCTGGAGCAGCAGATTAGAATAAGTGACACAAGATACAATTTAGAGTTAGCAAGTCATGTTTAATAATCCGTTCACTTTTTCTTCTTGTCTGGCCCGAACTTTTTAAATGGAGGACGATTTCATATTAAAGCTCAAACAGTTTTCTAAACTGGACTTTCGGTCAAAGCAGGAGGTTATAATTAAAGGTCCCATGGCATGAAATTTTCACTTTCTGAGGTTTGTGAACATTAATGTGAGCTCCCCTACCCTGTTTACCCCCCCCCCCCCCCCATGGCTAAAAGTTACGAAATGTGTAAACTGAGCAATTGCGATCCTTTTCCGCGTTTGAAAAAAGACAGCCCAAACGGGCGATTTTAGACGAGGGAATTTTCTGACGTCACACTCGGGAAAGGTTTCCACCCCCTCTGTCTGGATATCCACCCACCGTCTCTGGAAATCACGCCCAGAGAAGCGCAAATGCTATGAGCTACGAGGTACGAGCTGCGGTTTGTTTTTGAGACTCTCACGTCTCTCCAGGCTCGGATGTCCTTTATCCGAGCCTCCGAACCTCTGAAACAGCAGTGGTTTAATTTTATTTTCTGTGGAAATTTGACTATGAGTGTTTTTTTTCATGGGACACTTCTCATTTCTTCTTCCGCATTACACACACGGAAGCGGTAAACCAGAAAACAGTGGCGTATTTGGGCACACCCCCACCCGCTGCACTGGCCTGTCTCTGTCCTCCTCATTTGCATTCAAGCAACAACGCCCAGAATAAAGTGTTCAAAGACACAAGTCTCCATAGGCCTCACTCCAAGAGGCTCTATCATGCACCAAGGCTTGATTTTGTATTAGGGAACCACTAAGGCGCCATATAAAAGCATCAAGAAGTACCATGTCATGGGATCTTTAAAGGAAGACCAATGTCGGAGCTAAAGGGTTTGCTCCAGACTACGGGACGAAAGACTCGCTCTTTTCAAACAGCGTGGTAAAAATAGTCTTTTCTGCTTTTCCTTCTTTTCTCAACCTGCTGTGACGATGTCTGGACTCAGATGGATATTGTGAACTGAAAAATTTGCAAAGAAGCCTCGTTAAACATGTGCGGTCCACCACTCACATTCAGAGCCAGATTGCGTTAAAAATGCCGCTATTTTAATTTATGACGCTACTCGGTGTGTTCTGGAAAATGCACTGAACAATAATAATTCATTTTCAGCTTCACATCAAAAATATTACGAGCTCCGGTCACTTACAGGGAGAGAAACTGGTTTACAGATTTGTAAATCTGATCTGTGATGACGTCAGTGCCTCACCAGCCACGACCCTCACCGCACGTCACTGGTGTATGGGATTTCAAAACACAGTGGAGCACTTCCTGTATTACCACATGACATCACAAGGTGGAACAGAGTATTTGTAATAATAGTGGCCCCACTCTGCACACTCCACTCTCGCAATGTGGCACCCGGAGCAGGGACAGAGGCGAGAGAAAAGGCCAGAGATCTGTCGTTAAATGAGAATTATGTGGGGAGGGTTAGAAAGATTCCTAGAGTGTGGGGGATATCCGTGCATGTTTAGTCCATCAACTGCTATGGCTGCACTAGAAAATTGAGTAGAAAAGTCCTGTATAACATAAATCACAGAATAAGCCCTTTAATGATTCGTCAGAAATGTTCGAACCGCTGCAAACGTCAAGATCCTGTAACAACTCCAAGAAAAGACGGCGGCAGAAATGGAAGCAGACCTGATTTTTCCGCTTGTTACTTCCTTCTTCCTTGTTGTGATCTTTATAAATTGTCCAATCATGTCTCCGCGGCTCCTCTTTTGAAGAGAGTCTGAGCTAAAGCCTGAGGCAGCTGTCCATTTAGCTGACACAAGCAGGCGGATAACCTCTCACATGGACACACACTACAAAGAATATCGCTTATTCTTAGACAGAGAAGAGACAAGACAATATAGAAGTACAACCACCCTAAAGCCTTCCAAGAGTCCAATTATTTCCAAAAATCTGGTATAAAACTACAATAAGTAACACGAGACCACGATTAAAGGGCCTGTACCTGATTTCAATTCATTTTTTGTCAAAATAAAAGTCCTATATTACACAAAATTGACTCTTGCGAACTTTAAGCCACGTTATAATGTTTCTTCATCAAAAACATACCTGGAGTTGTGTTTTGTTTTATTCACATTCATTTTTATTTTATTTATTTATTTTGGGGAAGTAAGCAATTTACATTATTTTAAAGTGCAATAACAGAAATAACAATTAAAAAAAGCAAAAAAAACTAAAACAAAACATTTGCCCTAAAAGGAGTGGGAAGAAGAAAACTTACAGCTCTGGAAAAACTGCAAAATTATCAGTTTTTCTGATTTTACTACTTATAGGTTTGGGCAAAAGGAACATTTTTGTTTGAGTCTATAAACTATACCTACCATACCTACTTGTCAAAGCTGATCTCGTCAGATCTCAGAAGTTCAGCAAGTCCGGGCCTGGTTAGTACTTGGATGGGAGACCACTGGGAATTCCAGGTGCCACAGTGGGGCGCCAGTCACAGAAACTGTCGTTGTGTCCTTAGGCAAGACACTTCACCCACATTGCCTCGTATGAAAATGGTGTGTGCGTAAGTGTTGGTGGTGGTCGGAGAGGCCGATGGCACATATTGGCAGCCTCGCTTCCATCAGTCTGCCCCAGGGCAGCTGTGGCTAAAAAAGTGACTTACCACCACCAAGTGTGGAGAGAATGAACAATGAACTGTAAAGCGCTTTGGGTGTCATGAAAAGCCCTATTCCAAATAAAAATATTATCGTTTGGAGCATTTATTTGCAGAAAATGACAAATGGTCAAAATAACAAAAGATACATGTTTTCAGACCTCAAACAATGCAAAGAAACAAGATCAAATTCATTTTAAAGGTCCCATGGCATGACATTTTCACTTTCTGAGGTTTTTGAACGTTAATGTGAGCTCCCCTACCCTGTTTACCCCCCCAGCCCCCCATGGCTAAAAGTTGTGAAATGTGTAAACTGAGCATTTGCGATCCTTTTCCATGTTTGAAAAAAAGACTGAACAAGAAAACTTTCTGACGTCACACTCGCGTTTCCACCCCCCGTCTGTATGTCTACCCACCGTCTCTGGAAATCACGCCCAGAGATTTTGGACCGCAAACAAGCTACAAAATGCGAGATGTGTTTTTTTTTTTTTTTTTTGCCTGGAGACACGTGAGAGTGTTTCCAGGTTCAGATTTCCTTTATCCGAGCCTCCGAACCTCTGAAACAGCAGTGGTTTAATTTTATTTTCTGTGGAAATGTGTTTTTTTTCATGGAATGCGTCTCGTATCTTCTGAAGCGCTTAAAACGCGGAAGTGGGTGACAGCGCACAGCGCACCGCTAATCCAGGAAACAGTGGAGTATTTGGCCACACCCCCACCCGCTGCACTGGCCTGTCTCTGTCCTCATTTGCATTCAAGCAACAACGCCCAAAATAAAGTGTTTATGAATAGAACTGTCTTCATGAGGCTCTCCCATGACTGAGGCTTGATTTTGAAGAAGGATTCATATACAGTATTAGGGAACCACTAAGGCGCCATATAAAAGCATCAAGAAGTACCATGTCATGGGATCTTTAAAACAACATAATACTAATGTTTACACTTAAGAAGAGTTTACAAATCAATATTTGGTGCAATAATCCTTATTTTTAATCACAGCTTTCATGCATCTTGGCATGCTCTCCACAAGTCTTTCACATTGTTCTTGGGTGACTTTATTCCACTCCTGGTGCAAGAACTGAAGTTGCTCAGCTTTGTGTTTGTGTTGGAATTCAACAGACGCTGGAATGGAATGGCTGTAATACATGTAGAGATGCTGATTTCAGAAAAAAATGCAGTGGTCTCTTATTTTTTCCAGAGCTGTAATTACAGTGTTAATATGACAGATTATAGTGAAATTTCCATTCTGTCCCTCAGCAGGGTAAGGGTAAGGCTAGGATAGGATAGGGTGACACACAGAACAATACAAAGGCCAGAGGCAGTAAAAGGCCAGATTAAAAGTGTTCACAGACTTGGTTCTCCTTCATCCACAGTTTAAGGTGCAGTTTGAAAGTAGACAGAGATGGATTTTCTCTTATTGCCGGCGGGAGACTTCCAATAATTAGTCCCTTTGACAGCCAGCACAGCCTCACAATCTCCTCGAGCTGTGGCCCTGATGCCCTCCCACTCAGTCTTTGGTTTTATTAAGTGCTTCAAGATATTAAGTGCTTTGGATATAAACGTTTTTTTTTGTTTTTTTTTAATGAACAGTGTTCTGCTTGAGCTTTGGTGAAGATCGGAGATGGCTCAGATTGGCAGCCTCTTTCCGTCTAACTACCCCAGGGCAGCTGTGGCTACAAAAGCTACAACAATGTGAATGTTTAATCACTCCACTGTACCACTTTGAGAGTCTGTAAAGGACAGTACAAGAGCAGGGCTTTATTGTTTCAAATTAATTTACACAGTAGTGGTTTGTCTTTAAGGTAACAGAATTCTAACATGGCGAAGGCTGCGTCCTATTACTCTTACGCCTTCCCCTTTATCTACGTCTTTGTCTTGCCCCTCGATAACAAGCTGAGAGGGCTCGGGGTACGAATGTTCCCCTAAGAAATGGGACACCACTCGATTACCGTTTGCGTCATCATCCCTTGCCTCTACCTGAGCTGCTACGTCTACAACAACTGACGCAAACAAACGTAAACAAATGTCAAGGATTATCGGATACCTCAGCGCGACAAAAAACTAGCTTGTTTATACATGAAGGTCTGTATTCATACTGAAAATCAAGATCAAGCGAGCTTTTGCCCTTCTGCTCCACGGGAGGTTTCTGGCCTCCCTGAGCTCGCCTTAGGACACCTGCGTTACTGTTTGACAGGTGTACCGCCCCAGTCAAACTCCCCACCTGACACTGTCCCCGGAGCGGGTCACGCCCGGCCAGGCCGGGCGCTTGACACCAGAAGCGAGAGCCCGCTCGGGGCTCGCCTCCCCGCTTCACCGGGTAAGTGAGGAAACGATAAGAGTAGTGGTATTTCAACGGCGGCCGAGACCTCCCACTTATTCTACACCTCTCATGTCTCTTCACAGTGCCAGACTAGAGTCAAGCTCAACAGGTTGATGAAAACGATAACGTCGGCTAAACAGACATCACTACAATTAAAACCGCAACAACAGTTCACTAAAAGTAACGTAGAACATAAGCGTCATAATTGTAAACCTGCTAAACTGTTAATCGATAATTACAACTGTTGAAAATACATTTATGAGACTCCTTGGCTGGTCGATGTGACGCTGCCATCCTGATCCCAAAACCTGCCTGAGCTTGTAGGCGTACCCCTTCGTTTCAAGTCTGGTCGAGAGCTTACATCGTTTCAAGCAGTATGTAGCCCTCGGTCGTGGCCCGAGCCCTTGATCAAAATTAGACTCAGACACTCCTTACCCTCACATGAACGCGCAAAACCAAGGGGTAGAGGTAAGATGAAGGGGTAAGACAGAGAAATGGGAGCCTTAAAGTTCATAAAAGTCCATTTTGTGCAATGTAGGACCTTTAAAATACACGTTGTGACCTCAATCCTGCATGTGTACCATAAGAGGAGCACATTTTGAGGGAGTCAGGATTGGTTCTGAGCTGTTTAATATCTGTAATTTGTCGTGCCCTGACATTGAACTCCTCTGCTCCAGGAATATGATAATGAACAGTTACAACCATGAAGCTCAGTGGGGAGGTTTCATATGGATTCTCAGGACGGAAATGGATTAAATAAACGGTTGATGTTCTGTACTAGCTCTGACCCCTGCGTTTTGTTATGTTGGGCAAGAAACTGGAAACTTTTGTAACTTTTCAGATGGGTGTTGTCACGGCGATGTTATTGCTTTGTTATTGCTGAAACACCCCGGAGTATAGCATAAACATGTGAATTTGCAGTTTTCAAGTTAACGGCTCCATTTTACCTTTTGTTTAGTAGAGACTGGCAATTCCAGAGCTGATCCAAATGATTCTAGTGAAGGTGTATGGAGTTTAAAAGCACAATGGAGCACTTCCTGTATTACCACATGACATCACAAGGTGGAACAGTGTGTTTGTGAGAAGAACGCAACCTAAATATGCAGGTTTGTGTGTTAAATATGTGTGAATGAAACAAAAACACAACTCCAGGTCTGTTTGTGATGTGGAAACAACATTAAACATAGATGAGAGAATAGAAAAATAATGGACCTTTAAAGAGTTTTACAACTTGGCGTCACTCTGGCCCTTTAGCTGTTCTTTTGGCCGAGCTTCTAGAAGGTACTAAATCTCATCAGTCTAAACAGGAATATGGGTCGGAGATAAAGGTGATGTGGGGGGCATGTGGCATTAACTCCTCATCCTATTTTAAAACGTGTTAAAATCTCTGCAGGAACTGAATGTGAGTCTATCGCTCTGACTATGGGCCTAAAGCGGGACTCACTGAGCCCTGGCTGGTTACTTACAATAGCAAGACTTTTGTTACTTGTTTTGAGCTTTTAAAATAGTTGATGTGTTTTGTATTTCCTGCTGTTTTTCCCATGTACTGTATTATTTTATGTTAACGAACACATAATGAGCTTGATCCTGTTACAGTTATAATGTCTGCTGGGCCCCGAGCAGCACAGTGCGGGACAGAAAAAGACTTAATAAGCTGGTCAGGAGCACTTCCACAGATCCTTCATCCCCAACACTATCAGACTGTATAACTCCACTGTATAGTCCAGGGGTGGGCAATTATTTTTCTCCAGGGGTCAAATGAGAAGCAGAAAATATTGTGGAGGGCCAAAAGTTTGAAGTCTACTCTGGTTATTAATTTTATTTCTACGTTGAAATCAGTAAATGGTTACCTGGCCAGCCAAATGATATCTCTCTGTATTTCCTATACAGCGCGATACCATTTGGACACCCTCCATCCACCCTCGTTCCTCCGGTTAACAACGGACTCCGCGATTCTGATTCGTTCAAAGATGGTGACGTCAGTGCACCCGCCTTTGCCCGCAAAGTCACTCTTAGGCAGCGGAAGTTCCTCCTCAGTTTTGAATCAAGATGGCGCAATCTCTGATTGGTTCACTTAGCTGTCTGTCTACGCGCAACCGCAGCGCATTTTGGACCAAGCGTTACCAGACTCACTCGCTGGTACAGCGATGAGTCATGGATTCTTCCAGGCAAAGTAAATGGCATTGTTTACAGAAGCTGGTAAGTTAATAGTGTTATTATTAAGTAATGAGAGAGTGAGGTTTTACAAAAACTGAAATTATTCAGTAAAATAATTCAAAACAATGGTAAACGTGAAACATTTGTAACTCTTTTTCAGTCACATTAACTCCAGTGTTTTCTGAGTTTAACTTTAACTTTGTATTAAGACACCACAATGTCTTTGTTTGCCAAATAATATAATACAAGAAATGTCACAATTTGTTTTTGTCCAACTGCCAAACGGTGTAGAAAATAGTCAAAGTTAGCATGTTTTAGTGTTTATTTTCTTGATCAGTGAGAGAAATCTAGCCTCTGTTGAGCTTTAACAAGTGCATCAAAGTCAGGTTCATGTTTGAGGTGGAGATGTGAAGTCCCACAGATGATCATCAGTACAAATGCATTATGTACAATTTTGAAAGTAGGTTTTATTTTCTTAATTCCAAGCAACCTTTCGTGGGACGGTCAGAGTCAGCTCGCGGGCCGTATTTGGCCCCCGGGCCTTGAAATGCCCAGGTCTGGTATAGTCTAATCATGCAATATATATATATATATTTTTGTCTGCATACACTTTCTCTTGCACTGCAACTGCCTGGAGCTATAGTGACAAATGAATTTCTCCTATGTGAGATCCATAAAGTCTTATCTTATCTTATATTCTACACCCATGAGTCATGAGCTTTAATTTGTACATTTTAAATCACAATGTTGATCTAAAATGACTTAATAAAAGAAACAAGCCTGCTGACGTGTGCTGACTTCACTCCAAATACAGCTTGGAGAGTGTAAAAGAGAACGAAACCATTATAAAATGGTTAAAGGTCCCATGATATGGTACTTCTTGATGCTTTTATATGGCTCCTTAATGGTTCCCTAATACTGTAAATGAATCCTTCTTCAAAATCAACACTCACTGCATGAGATATGACTCTGACAGTCTTCATGAGGCTTGATATGTGTCTAAAATGCTTTATTGTGGGTGTTGCTGCTTCACTGCAAATGAGAAGGACAGAGAGATTGGCTAAGGAGCGGGGGGGGCGGGTTTCCCCCGCTGGAAGCGCAGCTCGTCTCCTCTCTTCTGTGTTTAACACAGGAAGACAGATGGGAGACTTTGCAATGAAAAAAAGCATATTTACACAGAAAATAAAATTAAACCACTGGTATTTCAGAGGTCCAGAGGGTCGGGTAAGGGACCTGCGAGCCTAGAAACACTCGGACGTGCCTCCAGGCAAATAAAAAAACACATTTCGCATTGTAGCTCATTCACAGTCCAAACTCTCTGGGCGGGATATACAGGGACGCTGAGCGGAGACAGAGGGAGGGGCTGGAGCTGCATTTGCCGATCTGACGTCAAAAAGGTGCCTTGTCCGAACTCGCCCGTTTGAACACTGGTTTTGTGTAACGCAGAAAAGGACCGCAAATGCTCAGTTTAGACATTTCGTAACTTTTAGCCATGGTGGGGGGGCCTAAACAGGGTAGGGGAGCTCACATTAACGTTCAAAAACCTCAGAAAGTGAAAATTTCATGCCATGGGACCTTTAAAATCTCTAAAAAACAGATTTTGCAGAATAGGTCTGCTTTAAATAAGTGCACAATAGAAGCACCTGCTGTTCCTGAGGAGATGCCAGCGGTGTTAAAGGATGAGTTAAATGCAGAGGACAAATTTCCCTACGGGGACAATAAAGGGAACCTTAATCTTAACCTCCTCGTTCTCAGGATATGGACAGACCGTGCCTCAGGACTAAAACAGGCAATGCAAAGGAGAAACTCATGGGAGGCTTAATTCTGATTGGCTAATCGTCATGACAACAGAACACCAAATTATAACTTGAACTTGACCATCATGTCCATTGATTTTGTAATTAATAATAAACGTTACAATTGTTAATTTGAACATGTTTACCTTGGTATCTGGGGACAAAGTTGGGTCTTGTTTATGAATTTAAATCAGAATCTTACAGAATTTTGTTTTTAAATAAGGCTACATTCAGACTACAGCCTGAAGTGACCCAAATCTGATTTTTTTTTTGCCTCTGTGCGACCTGTATCTGATATTTTAATGATCGGATCTGAATGACACAGATCCGTGGTCCTAAAACCGATACATATCTGATCTTTTGACATGCGACTTCAGTCTGAACGGCCAGGTCGCATTCATCCGACCATCGACAAGCGAGAGTGGTACAAGTAGGCACTCATAAATGTACACAAACGTTCTTCTCGTCATAAGAAAATTTTGCATGAACTCCGTGTCAGTGAAGCGGCGAAGCACATACCAATCCCACTCCTCTTGGCTGCGACTCCACACCAACACATTCATTTCTACGGATGTTGCTGCCACTGCCCCACAAAACGCTCTGGCCAAAAACCTTGTCCTTCTCAATCTCCTCCTTTAAAGAAATGAGTTTTACATGTTCTGGCTCTGGTACGACAGCAACTTTAAAACTCCAGGCGCTCAATGCTAGTGTCCATGTTTAGGCGACTTCCGTAAACACTGAACACGCTCGCTGCATGTGACGTCGTCGTGTTCTCCAGTGAGCATGCAGGACACTTTTGGGGCGTTTAAAGTTCACACTGGAGATCACGTACAAGTCGCATTTAATTGCAAATGTGAACGACCTGGCAAAAAAACTCCGAATTGAGCTTTAAGCCCTGCAGTCAGAACGTAGCCTAAGAGTAAGACCAAATCGTACACGATACACAATGTAGCTTGAAGTAAATGTACTCTACAAGTTTCTCAGATATTGTAAACAAAAGTGTACGTAAAAATCACACGTATGTAAAATCATCACAGTGCCCTTTGATGAATGAACTTGAGTTGACCTTTACGTCCCGTCTGTGCTCTTGGGCCGTTCTTATCTTCAGTCTGATTTATGAGGGAGCTCAGTCACAGGATCAGCAGCAGTGAAAGTCAACTTACTGCCCTTCAAAATGAACATGTCCCAAATATCAAGCATTTCCTTCACTTATTTACCTTCACTTTCGTTTCTTACCTGCCTCTTTTTAGAACTGCAGAACACATATAGATTAGACTCCCAGAACTCTGTACATTTTCTCATAGAGGGTGGCCATCAGCTTGTCTTTGTGGAGATGTTATTGCTTTGCTGAGAATGTTCCCTTGTGCGCCATTAGATCGCTATAGAAACAAGCATGCAACGCCACCAGACGGAGTTTCAGTTCACATCTGTGGACGGGCGAGCCGAACTTTGCAAAGAAATATGGTTTCTCATGATAATAGTCAGTTCAGACCCACAAGAATCTTAACATACTTTTTAAATGATTACACTGGTCGACAAGCAAAAATGCTTCTGGAACAAAAGTCGTGACATTTTTCTTGGTTTAGGTCACTAATAAAGAAAAAGTAAGTCAGAAGTGCTGATTGGCTGTAGTTTCCAAGATATAGTATTGGGTCAAATTAGGAAATTTATGCAAAATAAGACAAAAACAGTAGTTTATCAGAAGGTACAGTGTGTCTAAAACCAACAGTTCTATCTGAAAGCCTGTCTGCACATTCACATACATTCATTTTAATATGTCTAGAGTAGGGATGCACGATATATCGGCATTAATATCGGTATCGGCCCAATGTGTAAAAGTGGGCCGATATTAACGACCGATATTTGTCAGTACAGTAATCCCTCGAATTAACGTTTTCTCACATTTCTCTCTCGTTTAAACACTCAAACTTTCGTAGATTTTCAACAAAACACATTAATAGTGAAGCATGTGTGTGTGTGTTTGTGTGTGTGTGCACGGACACGTGCGCTCATCGTGCTCAAATCCTTGATAGCGCAGCATGACTGGCGCAAGACCGCACGTCCCACCCGGGGCTGTGAGCACGAGACCCGTGCCCAAACCGTGCCTCCTCCCAGGGACCCAGTCCACAGTTCTGAGGAGGAGACACGCAGTCTGAGCACATCAAACCTCGACATGAACGAACGCAAGAGCCGCACGAAACCAGGCAAAGAGCCGCACGCCGTGGTTTAATCCTGGTCTAGACCTGGTCTAGTCCTGGTTTAGTCCAGGTCTAGACCTGGTCCAGTCCTGGTTTAGACCTGGTTTAGACCTGGTCGAGACCTGGTTTAGTCCAGGTTTTGTCCTAGTCCAGTCCAGGTTTAGACCTGGTCGAGACCTGGTTTAGTCCGCGTTTAGTCCTGGTCTAGTTCCAGTCTGGTCCCCCCCGCATCCCCCATCTATAACATCAATCAGCAAAGGTCCCTTAGCCAATCAGGACGCAGAACACAATGTTACACTATTTAAAAAAATGAAATTGAAAAAAAAAAAAATCAGGAGTCAAAACATGTTTTGAAAATAAAAAGACATTCAAAAATTCAATTTGCATGATTTTCAGGCTGTATAAAATGTTATCTCAGAATTAAAAATAAATAAACATCGGTATCGGTTAATATTGGTATCAGCCGATAACAGCAACATTAATATCGGATATCGTTATCGGCTAAAAATTTTCACATCGGTGCATCCCTAGTCTAGAGTTTTAACATCAAATATTTTTGGATTTCACATAAGAGAGATGCCTCGAAATTGTGTGCACCTGATGTCTTAAGATATTCCTTGTTTATTTCTTGACGGATAAAGAAGTGTAAGTTAAATATTTTCAAAATATAAATATTATTTTTAAGCAAAAATGCCTAAATCTATTGTATAAACAGATGCGATTTTGATGTAAAACAATATCATTAAATATCTTGAATACATTAGCTAATCAGCAGTTATCAATTGATTTTCAGTTCATCTTATCAATATAAACGAGATTTAAATGAGATTGAATTTGTAGACCAATGTTATTTTTTAGCAATAATAAATACCTTTACACCTTGCATTTATTCAGTTACAAGTTTAAAGCTATGCTGTGGAACATAGGCAAAGCAATCCCATCTCCATGGTGACAGCTGCCAGGACCGAAGCTGTTTAGAAAAGAAAAGCTCTAAAAACATTAAATACACAGAAATACCCCAACAGATGTGAAATGAAATTAAGTACAATGTTTTTTTTTTTTGTTCTAAGTAAATATTGAGAGACCCGAGACCTTTTAAAAACCAACCCTGCACTAAAATAAATGTGATAATGTAATAATTTCTACAGGAAAACATAACAGAACTGAGCAGTGGAGCGTGTCGTGATTGCATTTGAAGTGGCAGATGCTGACGCTACATTAGGACAGGCTAAAGAGAGTGCGCTAATTAGCCGATAATGAAATTAAGTAGTGTTCTATTCTTGGCTTGTAAAAATATTCAATAAGAGCTTCAGTTTGGGTCTGTAGCTGGTTGTGTCAGGGCATCTGGGCTAAAACTGTCCTGTCATCACTATTACAGCTTTACGACATTTTGTACACAGCTGAGATTTACTGTATTTGTATTACTATATTTCTATATTTTATTTTTACTTGTACATACTAGGGGTGTGCAAAATAATCGTCATGACAATGCATCGCGATACTAACTTTCACAATATACTGCATCGATTCTTGATGCCAAAAAAATCGTTTTTTATTAATTAATAATTTATTAATTAATTATCAATAAATAAATAAATTAATTATTAGTTTATTTTTTTAAATAAATCCTATGCACTTTTTTCTTTGTGAAAGGGTATTGTTTGTTATGATGGTAGCTACCTCCAAAATGGCAAATGTTTGAGCATCATTTTTTGTTCCGATAAAATATTTTGCCGTTTTTACCTGTAAGCGTACTCGTGTAAACGGGCCCTTAGAAAAAAAATCATTTTTTTGTTATTGGTTTGGTTTATTTGTTTTTGTTATTCAATAAATTCAGTTATAAGATAAGATAAGATAAGATAAGACTTTATTGATCTCACACAGGAGAAATTTACTCGCCACAGTAGCTCCAGGACAATTGGACAGGAGGGAAAAAGTGCATGCAGGCAGGGAGGGGATAAAGTAAGTAATAAATAGTGCAAATAGTAATATGTAATAATAATAATAATAATGGAAAATAGTAATAATGATAATAGTAACAACAAGCATCAACATGAAAAGGAGGATATTGCATGTCTGGCCTATATGTTAGAATTATACAGTCTGATGGCGGTGGGGATGAAGGATCTGCGGTAGCGCTCCTTCTTGCACTGGGGGTGCCTCAGTCGGCTGCTAAAGGAGCTGCTCAGCTCCTCAATAGTCCGGTGCAGAGGGTGAGAGGTGTCGTCCTTAATGGACATGAATTTGGCCAGTACCCTCCTCTCAGCCACCTCCTCTACACGGTCCAGAGGACAGCCCAGGACAGAGCTGGCCCTCTTAACCAGCTTATTCAGTCTTTTTCTGTCCCGTTCTGTGCTGCTCGGGGCCCAGCAGACGACAGCATAGAGGAGAGCAGAGGCCACCACAGAGTCATAAAAAGTCTTGAGCAGAGGCCTGCTCACTCCAAAGGAACTCAGTCTCCTCAGGAGGTGGAGGCGACTTTGGCCCTTCTTGTACAGGGCGTCAGTGTTGTGGGACCAGTCCAGTTTATTGTTGAGGTGAACACCCAGGTACTTGAAACTGTCCACAGTCTCTATGTCCTGCCCCTGGATGTTCACCGGTGAGTGAGGTAGTGGTCTCCTCCTGAAGTCGATCACCAGCTCCTTTGTCTTACTAGTGTTAAGGCACAGGTGGTTGCGCCCACACCAGTCTACAAAGTCACTGATGACCGAGCGGTACTCCAGCTCGTTCCCCTCTGACACACAGCCCACAATGGCCGAGTCGTCGGAGAACTTCTGGAGATGGCAGCTGTCCGTGTTATAGGTGAAGTCCGAGGTGTATATGGTGAAGAGGAAGGGTGAGAGGACAGTACCCTGGGGGGCCCCCGTGCTGCATACTACCACCTCTGACTCACAGCTGCGCAGCCGCACGTACTGTGGACGGTCAGTGAGGTAGTCGATGGTCCAGGCAGCGAGATGTCCATCCACTCCCGCGTCCTCCAGCTTCCCCCGCAGCAGCGCCGGCCTGATGGTGTTGAAGGCGCTGGAGAAGTCAAAGAACATGACTCTCACAGCACTCCCGGCGGTCTCAAGGTGGGTGAGCGCCCGCTGCAGAAAGTAGATGACGGCGTCCTCTACTCCTACGTTTGGCTTGTAGGCAAACTGCAGCGGGTCCAGGGTGGGGCTCACCACAGAGCGGAGCTGGCTGAGGATCACCCTCTCCATGGTCTTCATGAGGTGGGAGGTCAAGGCGACTGGTCTGTAGTGGGCCGGTTCCCTGGCGTTTGTTGTTTTGGGAACCGGGACCACGCAGGAGGTCTTCCACAGGACGGGGACCTTCTCCAGGCTGAGGCTCAGATTGAACATGTAGCAGAGAACCTCACAGAGCTGGTCTGCACAGGTTCTCAGCAGCCTGGGGCAGATACCATCGGGTCCTGCGGCTTTCCTCTGCCTGAGTCGTCTGAGCTCCCTCCTCACCTCGTCCGGTGTGATGGAGAGGGGGAGAGGGGGGGGGACTGGGGTGGACTGCGGGGGGTGGTGGTGGTGGGGGGTGGAGGGGGGCTGGTGCTGGGTTGAGTCCGTGTGAGGGGGAAGGGGGGTATGCCTACTGGCCCGGGGAGGTGTGAAGAGGAGGAGGGGGGAGTCGGCAGAGGGGCAGAGGGGGTGGGGGGCGCATTAAACCTGTTAAAGTAACAGTTTAATTCGTCCGCCCAGCGCTGATCACCATCAGCTGTCCCTCTGCCACTCTGTCCAAAACCAGACATGAATTGTGAATTGAGTTGCTCAGAGTTCTGTATCAATTGAAGACACTACCCAGATACACAGCCACTGATATTTAAGTTATCCTCTTTTTTTTGGTACATTTTCACTGAAGTATGTCGAATATATTGCAATGCATCGCAATAATTCAAGTATCGTGATGCATCGTGATAGTATCGCATCGTGGCATATGAATCGTGATTCGAATTGAATCGTGACTTCTTTGCCAATACCCACCCCTATTACATACATATAATTACGCTTTATTTATGTGGACCCTTCACCAGAAAAGTGTCGGGAGTATTATCTGTTCCATAAGGGTGAGTTGTTGTACAGTTGTACAGTTGTAGGTAGGGATGGGAATTGATACGATTTTTATGATTCTGATTCCATTATCGATACTGCTTAACGATTCGTTTCTTTATCAATTCTCTGATCGATTCTAATTTGAGGAAAAAAGGAGAACAAACTGTTTGATTAGCACCAAGATTAGCACTAGTCCTGGTTTAGTCCTGGTATAGTCCTGGTCTAGTCCTGGTTTAGTCCTGGTCTAGTCCTGGTTTAGTCCTGGTCTAGTCCAGGTTTAGTCCAGGTCTAGTCCTGGTCTAGTCCTGGTTTAGTCCTGGTCTAGTCCAGGTTTAGTCCTGGTTTAGTCCTGGTTTAGTCCTGGTCTAGTCCTGGTCTAGTCCTGGTTTAGTCCTGGTTTAGTCCTGGTCTAGTTCTGGTCTAGTTCTGGTTTATTCCTGGTCTAGTCCTGGTTTAGTCCTGCTTTAGTACTGTTTTAGTCCTGGTTTAGTCCTGGTTTAGTCCTGGTTTAGTCCTGGTCTAGTCCTGGTCTAGTCCTGGTTTAGTCCTGGTTTAGTCGTGGTCTAGTTTTGGTCTAGTTCTGGTCTAGTTCTGATTTATTCCTGGTCTAGTCCTGGTCTAGTCCTGGTTTAGTCCTGGTCTAGTTCTGGTCTAGTCCAGGTTTAGTCCAGGTCTAGTCCTGGTCTAGTCCTGGTTTAGTCCTGGTTTAGTCCTGGTCTAGTCCAGGTTTAGTCCTGGTTTAGTCCTGGTTTAGTCCTGGTCTAGTCCTGGTTTAGTCCTGGTTTAGTCCTGGTCTAGTTCTGGTCTAGTTCTGGTTTATTCCTGGTTTAGTCCTGGTTTAGTCCTGGTCTAGTTCTGGTCTAGTTCTGGTTTATTCCTGGTTTAGTCCTGGTTTAGTCCTGGTCTAGTTCTGGTCTAGTTCTGGTCTAGTTCTGGTTTAGTCCTGGTCTAGTCCTGGTTTAGTCCTGGTCTAGTTCTGGTCTAGTTCTGGTTTAGTCCTGGTTTAGTCCTGGTCTAGTCCTGGCCTAGTCCTGCTTTAGTACTGTTTTAGTCCTGGTTTAGTCCAGGTTTAGTGCTCAGTCTAATGTTGACACAAGCCGCTGCTTTCACCTAATATCTCCATTTGATGCAGAAATAATATGATAATAATGTGACTCACTCCGTGTCGCTCTGTTGTCAGATAATTTGCGTGTCTCTACGTGTATTCGCGTATTCGCTTATATCCCGGACTTTCTGCTGCTAAGTATCCGACCGCACTTTGTACACGAGCTCCGGAGAAACGGACCTGTCCCGAACCTGTCCCGAACCTGTCCCGAACGTCTCCCGAACATGTCATGTGTCCAAGTAGAAGTTAAGAGTCCATTTTCATGTCCTTTAGTGTCCTGCAGTGCCGCTTAGATTGCACAAGCTCCTCACAGCTGATACGCGAACAGGTGAAAACACATCGGCGCTTCTCGCAACGGGATTGGCTGGCGCGCGAGCGTGGGAAAATATGTTGATTTATACACGCCCTGTTTCCTTCCGAAAAACAAGCTCTTCTTGTTCTTCTCGTCATGCGAAAAATAGTATATAAACTCTGTATCAGTGAAGCGGCAAAGCACGTATCAATCCCACCACTTTTGTGCGTAATTCGTGCTGGCTGGAATCGTTAAGAGAATCGTTAGATAAACTGCTAATCGATTCCGTGGAATTGAAACAAATGGAACCGGTTCTCAACAGGAACCAGTATTCGATTCCCATCCCTAGTTGTAGGGAGTATTATCTGTTCCATAAGGGTGAGTTGTTGTACAGTTGTAGGGAGTATTATAGTATGAATGTAGTCCTGTATTTCTCAGAGTTTGAACGGAGCTGTATGAACCTGTTGGAGAATCTACAAATAAAATGGTACATTTTGCCCCAGGATTTGAGTGTTTTTGCTTCTTGAACGTTGTAAAAAAGTGTGTAAAACCTTCTGCTCCAAAGTGTCCCACACTGCAGAAGAGCCTGTTGTCCAAAGGTCTCTACGGTCCTGCCCTGAGAGAGAAGGTCGGTAAACAAGCTTAGCTCAGACTGCAGCCTCTCCTCAGCTACACACAAGTGTACGTGTGTGTGTATTAGTTTATAGAACAAGTCTGCATTTGGTGAGAAATAATGTTTTTGTATCTGAGTCTGTATTCTCTCTCGTCCAATCATTCTGCAGAAGTCAAAATGGACGCTGATCTGTGTTATGCTCAGACCACACAACATTTCTGCATCAAAAGAATGACATACAGGTCTGGAAAAAATAAGAGACCACTGCAAAATAATCAGTTTTTCTGATTATGTCAGACTTATAGGTATGTGTTTGGGCAAAAGTCACATTTTTGTTTGAGTCTATAAACTACTGACAACATTTCCCCCAAATTCCAAATAAAAATATTATCGTTTAGAGCATTTATTTGCAGAAAATGACAAATGGTAAATAATAAAATAAAACAACATAATACTAATGTTTACACTTAAGAAGAGTTCAGAAATCAATATTTGCTGCAATAACATTTATTTTTAATCACAGCTTTCATACGTCTTGGCATGCTCTCCACAAGTCTTTCACATTGTTCTTGGGTGACTTTATTCCACTCCTGGTGCAAGAACTGAAGTAGCTCAGCTTTGTGTTTGTGTTGGAATTCAACAGACGCTGGAATGGAATGGCTGTAATACATGTAGAGATGCTGATTTCAGAAAAAAACTGCAGTGGTCTCTTATGTTTTTCCAGAGCTGTATACTAGTCCATGTCAAATAATTTGAATATCATATCAACGAGTTTCGGAAAAGAGTGACAAAAAATATATTGAATCTCCACGCTTCAAAAAAGTTGCCAAGTCTGAACTTTTGGCGACATTTGCAGTTCGCCAATGTGTTTCAAGTTTCTGTCCCCAAACCTGTAGCTCGGGAGCCGGTTCAACAGGGCCGCGGATTCCTGCTCAGCTTCTGCGTGACCAAGTTTGACCAATGCAGGCACAATCATATGGGATACTACTGGATATTTTTACAGCGTATAGGACAAGTGTACAAGCAAATGTACCGCTGGAGCTGCAGGTTTTAGCGTGGAGCTCCCTGGTGTATTCTTGATTGTCCAACTAGTTGGTCCATGCCTTGACTGGGGAGAGAAATCCCCTGGAGCCGCTTCACCTGTGCTGGTTAAATTCGTAAACAGCCTACGGCTCAAACTATAGCTCATATAGACACTCGGCGCCCAACCAAAATTATAAAAGCACAGACAACCTGCCTGCCCCATTTGCAGCATAATCGCCTCGTTTTGTAGAGAAAACATTCGTCTATATGTGTGGAAATTCTGGAGCAGGATCTAATGTTTATGAACCTCATGGAATTAAAATGAGACAGTGAAAATTCCCGGCACACATGGCGCAGAGGACGCACTGGATCAAATGGCTCTCTTGTGGGTATAAATCGATGTTTTCTTCCGTAGTGTCTCCGACCCAGTGACGTGTGGTGAGGTTTACAGCTGGTGAGGCAAAGTGCAGGAGGCTCAATATTGACGGGCACTAAACTGCTTATATTTTCTTTACAAACGCATAAGAATCGCCTTTACTAATAAAAGATTGATTTATAAACGAAAGGGGGGAAAAGGAAACTCTAACGCAAGTCTTGAACTCCAATTGTCCACACTAAAGAGAAGCAGATCAACCAACTGATCTAAACTCCATTATAGCATGAGTAAATCGGTTGTTCACATAACCTACTGCAAATAATCTGGACAGAAATGCCACATTAAGACTATAGATAATGGGTTTACTAATGATTTCTTTAGTTGTAAAAAGTCTCAGTTAAACTTGTTAAAGTGAAATGTGACACCGTCTAGTTTAAACTTATAGTCCATATTTGTGTAGTAAATGTGGACGTTCCCGCGTAGAGACAGAGACGAGAGGCCAGCCTCACCTCGGCTCTGGTCAAACGCTGTTTAATGTTTAATGTTTAATGTTAATAACTCACCATTTTATTTATTTATTTATATCCTTTCTTGTCCCTGAAGGGAAGGGGATCTAAGTGAACTAAATGTGCTTCTTCGTGCACAAGATTGTCTTGATGATAAGAAGACAAAGCACTTAAACAGTTCATGAAATACTCCTTAAATACCTGTACCTTGGTATTTTATTACATATTTTATTTTAGTTTTTTACTTATATTGGTTACTTTGCTATGGTATTAGTACTTCCTGACTATAAGTAAATTTTGTAGTAAACTTTGACTTAAAGGGACAGTGTGTAAGATTTTTACCCGTTAATTACCGAAATTGAAGATACTCATTCAAAAATACAGTGTTTTCCAAGCCTTTTCACTTCCATCATGAAATCAAATTATTCTGTTGGACTTAGATATACCTGCATAAAAGGGGGATCGTCCCCATATAGAGGCAGCCATTTTGATTACGAGAGCCGCAGAAGGACATTTGGGTTCTGCCTTCGCCTTTGGCAAGGCTCGTGGAGATAGTACGCGTTTGGATAAACAACGACAAGCATGTTGCCGGATCACACGTCGTAATGGATCTAACACGTGTTTTGGACTAAATTGTTTTACTGGATTTTATTCGCTGGATCCTTACGGACAGATTGAGGCCAAGTTTATGGTGAAATACTGAGTTTGACCTGTCCAGAGCCTTCAAAGGTAAGATAAGTAACAAACCTCGTTTTGTGCTTTTCCCTATAAAAGCCCCATGTGGTCGGGGAGTGATTGTTGTGCCGGGAAATTAATTGCATAGTCAAAAAGAGAAGACTGTAAGGTTTCATTTGATGTGTAGATTGTCATGGTACACGATCGGGAATGTGTGCTCTAATGGGAAAAAACAAAACAAAACAGTGAACGGGACCACGTTTTATTTATACAGTAGTGCCAGGTGTGCTTCACGCGTTCGTGCGCGGGTACGCGAGCTGTCCGCGTTAAGGCGCGCCCGGGTGACCCTCGTGGTCTGCCGTAGCTAAAACAGGAAGCGCAATAGCACCATCCACCTATGCGCCACGAATTCTACACACTGGACCTTTAACATATTATCCTGTGTATTATTAAATTATTGAATGATTCTGACCTGCCTGGACATTAACACACCACAGTGATAGTGATGATGGGGGAGGGCTTAGCTTAATGTCATGCAAATTAGGCAAGGAGGGCTGAAGAGAGGAAAGTTCACGAGCTTTTTTCAGGGCTTTCGAAAATCTACTGTGTCTGCTTTCAAATAGCGACAACTTCTTCAAAAATGGTCAGATTTTCATGTGTAAGACATCCGTGGAAAGCTTAGAATCTACACTTTCAGAATCTGTGAATAACTCAAAACGCCTCTGGGACGACTTGTGTCCTATTTGGCCACAGTGGGTCACATATAAGTTATTTGATAAGTTTAAATGGAGAAACAGTGAGGCAGTGCTGAATGAACACGCCATTTGCAGTGTTTATGTGGCTGAGCTGTCGGCCTCCTCTCTCTTTGCGTTATATCGGCAAGTACTGGGAAATTTCACTTTTTTAAACCACGAACTCACTACAAATTACACATATATAAAGTAAGTATTTCTTATTGACACTGAGCACATTTTTTATCCCCAAAATGACTGGTTAGGCACTACCTCACCTGTCTCCCCTGACCGCACGTTGCTGCTCCAACCATTTTCTTCTGGTGAGCTAGAAATAGAATAGAATAGAAATCCTTTATTTCCATTATACACAGTACAATGAGATTTGAAGCCCCCCTTTAAAGTGCACGCAGCGCAAGTATAAAAGTATAAATAGTGTACTAATAAAAACTATAAAACTACTATGCTAAAAACAAGACACATATACACATATATACACACATACAGCATACTGGGTAGAGGAAGAGGTAGTCCAAAAATCAGTGCAAATGGCAGTTCTTAGTGCAGTTGGAGTTCAGTAAGGTGACAGCTTACAAAATGAAAATACCAGAGCGCTACTCATTTTAACGGTCACAAGAAATTTAGTACACCACAGCGAGCATTAGATACAGTTAAAGTGCCTATAAACATAAACCATTATCCATTTATTAGTGCACACATTAGGCATCAAAATGATACATGTAAAATGGTAAAAGGCATTTAATTAAACAAATTTCACTTACTAAGCATAGAAGTGTGATTTAGAAATCCTTTGGTGAGCCTCTTGAAAGGGGGTAAAGAGGTACCGTTAGCTCCCAAGCTACAGATTGGAGAACGCTGCTCTAAACGGTAAGTCGTGCATCTTTTTTCTTTTGGCCTTTGTTTTTGCCTGTCAACGTTTTCTAGCATGGGCTGCATATAAACATGATAAGCTTCAGATTACAGTTCAGCGTTTCATTAACAAACTTGCACTTTATGAGATTTTTACTTGGTACTTTTTATATTTGACATGTAGCGGCTGAGTTACCGCAGAATCATCTGTTTAAAGTTAGGCTACGTGGCTGACATGAGTCCAATTAGGGCTGAAGAATTTATACCGTCTGTGGACAGTATAATGCACTCAGGTTTCCCCCATCAACTCAGAACATGCACAGTGGGTCAAATCCTCCAGTGATGGTAGCTTTGACCAAAGCCCTATTCGGACGGGATTAGTTTTATGGGGTGACATGGGTTGAAGTAATAATTACCACAGAATTTAGTCCTGTCTGAACGCGCCATGTCCGTAAACATAACGGAGTATGTCTGTGAAATTTACAGCGAGTTTCACCTTCTGTAAAATGGTCTGGATGCGACCCTCGGTAAAGATGTATGTAATATTTCGTCACATCCGTTTAAAGACATAATTTACCTCAATTCTCAAACATGGAGGAGCTTGAAGCGCTTTGTTTTGCCGACAAGCAAAATGATCTACCGGTACGCCGACGTTGCGCGTTGCGCACAAGCAAAACAGAACGCCGACGCATGCGCAATGCGTCGGCGTTCTGTTTTGCTCGTTAGCTCGACTCCCAAACAAATCGTTTTTCACAGATAATTAGACAACTTTAGAGGGCGATATTAAACATCGAGGTAGCTTTTTGACTTAAGTCACTACCTGGACCTGTGTTTTTACCCCTACAAGCACAAAGGTTTCAATTAAGCCAACCAACAAAAGCGCGCCATTAGGCCGTGTAGCTACAGGTGAGCCATGCGTCCACTCACCTCCACATCCAGTTGTGACAGCTGCACCGCCCTCAGTCAGAGGGTGGCTGCCCTGGAACAACGCATATCCATGTGCGAAAGCCAAGTGGAAAGCGATCTGGATATCATTTTGGGCAAGACTCAGGCCACCGCTAACAGTGCCAAACTGGCTGACACGGCTCACTGCTCCGAAGACGCCTCCGAGCACCAGTCCTCTCCACCTGACTCTGGTGCTCCAGGTACAGATGAACAGTATTGGATTCAGCGAGGGGCTAGGCCCAAAGCCCCGATTAGCTCTACTCCAGTCCGGGCAGATTCCTGGATTGTCGTAGCCCGTAAAGACTCCCTCGGCCACGGAGTCCGGGCCAGGCCCATCCGTGCTGATTCTTGGCTCTTCCATGGTCCGGCACGTGCAAATAGACAAAGGCTATACCTCCTGTCACCCAGGTGCTCTCGTGAAGGACATCATAGACTCTGTCCCTGCCGCCCTGGGTGCCTTTCCCACAGTGTCAACGGTAGTTGTTCATGTTGGAACAAATGATCTTAAACTGCGGCAGTCTGAAAAACTCAAGGACAATTTCAAAACCCTTATTACTACAATCCACAGTTTAGACAAACAGTGTGCTATCTCTGGACCTTTTGTACCACCCCGTTTTGGAAGTGAGAAGTTCAGCCGTTTAAGAGCACTGCACATATGGCTCAAAGGATACTGCAGAGACAACAAAATCCCTTATGTCGACAATTTCACCACATTTTTTAAGAGACCTGAACTTTTCTTTAAGGACCGCTTACATCCTAACATCCCCGGATCCCGTCTCCTTTCAGATAATATCAAACTCACTCTTGAAGAAGCATGACAAAATAACCAAGCACAGCTAATTCCCGTGATCAGCAGACAGCGACATGAGCATAAAATTTCTAATAAATCTACTGCCAATGTCCATAATCTTAGATCTCTTCCGAAAGCACACACATCACAAATTCCTATTGCTACTCAGTCTCAGCTAACTTTAAACATGGCCCTTTTAAATGTCCGCTCTCTGCTGAACAAGTCCTTTATTGTTAACGACCTGATTGTAGACCACAAACTTGACTGTTTCTTCTTAACTGAAACGTGGTTAGGTGCAGACGCGCCAGCTGTCCTCACAGAGGCCTCACCACCCACTTTTAACTTTGCATTTTCAACTAGGAACGGTAAAAGGGGAGGTGGCACTGCTTCTATATGTACAAGCACTCTGGCCACCAAACCTATTTCATTAAGCAATTTTACGAGTTTTGAATATCATTCAATTGTTTTTAGCAACCCTCAAATTTTATGTGTCACCATATACAGACCACCAGGAAAATGCAACGTTTTTATCAGTGAGTTTTCTGAGTTTCTATCTATTCTACACAATTCATTTAATATGATTATTGTAACCGGTGATTTTAACTTGCACATAGATAACCTCTCAGACCCTATTGCAAATGAATTTTTGAATGTTCTTAATTATATGGATTTTACTCAACACAGCAGCCGACTCACAACAGGGGGCACACTCTGGATCTGGTCATTACTTACGGCCTGACCACTAGTGTGTCCTCTGTTGCTGACCTGGCCATGTCTGACCACTACTGTGTGTTTTTTGATATCACTGGTTTTATACAGCAGGAGACCTCTGCGAGAACTGTGAGGAAGCGCCATCTGACCCCTGACGTGGCAGCAAATTTTATCGAGGTGTTAGAGGAAAAAACCCTCAATGGTTTTACCTGCCTCCTGTGATTCCATTACTGACGATTTTAACAGTAGACTGCGGTCAGCCTTGGATCTGGTTGCTCCACTCAAAACCAAAAGTATTAAAACCAAATCAAAGCCTCCATGGATGAATGAAGACTTGAGAAAATCCAAGAGAGAGTGCAGGAAGGCAGAACGCAGATGGAGAAAAAACAAAACGACTATAAACCACCAATTATTCATCAATCAGCAACGATCACATACGTAACAATGCTACAAGGAATGCAAGAAATCGTTACTTCTCCACAATAATCACGAACCACAAAAATAATCCAAAAGTTCTTTTCTCAACCATTGAAAACATTCTAAACCCCGATTCTAACGCGTTTTACCTGACACCCACTGACTCTCTCTGCGAGCAGTTTGCAGACCACTTCACGGGAAAGATAAACACCATCCGATGTAATATTTTATCTCGTCAAAGCTCTGTTTTTAACTCACCTGAGTGTTTGTCTCGCCCAGAGAAAACTCTGGACAGTTTTGCCTTGGTTAATGCTGGGATGCTGGACAAGGTCTTCTCCTCAGTGAGGCCCACCACATGTCTCATAGACCCAATCCCCACTCCAGGGGAGGAGCAGGGAGGAGCTTATTTCAGTGTAGTGAGCTCCTCCCTGCAGCTAGATATAAGCAGTGTCGAACCAGCACTCGAACCAGAACTGACGAAGCCTCTCGGATGAGCGGCGAAACGTTTTCGACCAAACAAACTTTGTCCAGTTGACAAATTGAATTTCTCCTTTTATCATTACGGACATTTGTTGTCCTGTGTGAATGGGGTCACTTATATTACAGAGGTCCTGTGATAAACCGACATTACTCTACATCCCTCTGTAAAACTAATCCCGTCCGAATACGGCTCAAGACTGCTTCTCACAAGTTGTCCCAGCAGCATTGAAGGATGGGTCGAAAGACAAATTTGCTTATGGAAACAATAAGGTGTACACAGCCCGTATGTTCTTTTATTAAAATACAATATTACTACAAGTAAATGTAGCTGCATTCACCTCTGAGTATTTATATTTCCCCTGCTCCCTTACCTGGCCCTGTTGTCTAGACATTTTGTGATGGGATGTGGTGTTTACATCTGCGTGTCTCACAGGAAACAAACTGATATAAACTCATATTTTTAAATACTGTCAGCAGTATTTTACCCGTACTCCCTGAGCCAATTTTGCAATAGAAAAATGTCTCCTGGAATTTGATGTAATTAAAAATACAAACAAATGTACATAGTGTATTAAAAGAACATCTAATTTGATATATTTGCCTTGAGCCAGTTTTTATTGTTACACTATTTTCTGATCTGTTATAATGTGGGTTGTTTTGTTTCATTCACACAAGTTTAACACACAAATCCTGCATATTTAGGCTGAGTTCTTCTCACAAACAGAAAACACTCTGTTCCACCTTGTGATGTAATACAATAAGTGCTTCACTGTGTTTTTAAGCTCCATACACCTTCATGAGAATAATTCGGATAAATTCACCTCTGGAATTTAAAACAAAACAAAAAAAATAAAGCTAGCTGTTCATTTGAAAACTACCATATCGTGACATCATAAGGTGGTAAAGAGCATTCTGGGCTTTGGAAATGTAGACAGGCTAATAAAGGCTTACACAAACATGAACTTCTTGGGTTAAAGACAATACAGTAAAGTGTATTATCAGCTGTTGTTACTTCCTGTAGGCGTGGTCAGCCTGATGGACCTGGCAAGTCGTTCAGACTGACCACGCCTCCTGTCGCCCGGTGCTCTCTGGAGGATGTTTTTTTAAACGTGTTCTTATCAAGAGATGACCAAGATTCAAAAAGGTTCAAATTTACCAAAAGTTTATTTCCCAAACAATATTTCTAATACAGAGCTCTGAGTCCAAATTTCTGTCCTGGTGTGTACAACCCTATGTACGACTTACCCAGCGCTTACAAAAGAAGTGACCCCTTCCCCCTCAGACCCAGATCGATATCCAATACAATCATTAATGTTCAAATACAATCAAAAAAACATCTGCACACATCACATTCCAAAGAACAACCCCCCTTGTGCAGAAAACATTTATATGCTCCAGTGTTCATTCAAATAATACACAAATAACTGTTTATATGAATATGTATGATATAGAAATATGATTAAATATATGCATGCACCTAAAATTTGTTAATTCAACATTTCTTCAAGGAGGGTGTCCCGGGTGTGTGAAAGGAACAGGTCAGAAAACAAGTTCAAACACTGGATCAGGGAGGCCGTTGAAATCAGGAAACGAGGCACGGACACCATTAACCGTGATGACGGAGCGTTCGTCCTTTCACACACCTGGGACACCCTCCTCCAGAGAGCACCGGGCGACGGGAGGCGTGGTCAGTCTGAGCGACCTGCCAGGTTCATCAGGCTGACCACGCCTAGAGGAAGTAACAAGAGCTAACCACGAAAAACCACGGGCCACTCCTTTGAGGACAGTGAGGTACAGATCTTGGCCAGAGAAAAGAACTGGTTTGAGAGGGGAGTTAAAGAGGCTATTTTTGTCAAGAAACAGAATCCTTCCTTGAGCAGAAATGGAGGTCTCAGACATAATTTGTCTCCATCTATAACTCTATCCTCAAACCTAAATCAAAACAAAGAAAACAATAGTGCAGCAGGTCACTATTGTTATTGATACTGTATTTTATATTTGACTACTACTTTCTATTTAAATCTGATTTACACATATTTATTATAATTATTTTTATGTATATAATTATGTCTCATTTTCTATTTCTATTGTTCTTTGGTTGTTATTCCATCTAGTTTTTTTTTTCATTTTCCATTTCATTTTATATTATATATTATATTTGATGGGTGAGTTACCATACACAAAACAATTTCCCTTGGATTCAATAAAGTTTGGTCTAAGTCTAAGGTCCAGAGGTGTGAAAACATCCATTATGGCCGTGAATGGTTCTGCTAACAAGACCCACACTCCCACGAGATTCAAGATTCAAAGCTTTTATTGTCATATCCACAGTAAAGAAACATGTTTATCTATAGAATGAAATTCTTACTTTGCACTGCACTGCATATTGAATAGGCTTACCTAACAGAAGCTGCAAACAAATAGATGTGATAGTTTCAAAGTAATTTCATTGTAGTTAGCACCTCCCTGCAGCCAGTTATAAGCGGCGTCCACCAGCACTCTAGCCAGAACTGAAGAAGCAGCTTGGATGAACTGCGAAACGTATTCGACCAAATACAGTAGTACCTCACCTTACGAAAGACTCTACAAACGAAAAATCCAAGTTACGAAACGCCTTCACGTTAAATTTTGGTCTCTAGATACGAAAGAAAATTCAAGTTACGAAACGCGAAATCTCAAAAATTCAATTAATGCGCGCTCAGATGCACGCCCCGAAATGTAAGTACACTTTATCAACACACACGGGGTTAGGTTCCAGAGGTGGCCCGCGGTGGGAGAGGTCCACGAGGTAGGACAACTTTGTATTTTGCAATTGTTCTACATGTTTTAGGTCTGTAACTGCCTCACCACACACATTCTACGCTTTTCTCAGACTGGAGTTGGGCTTTTCTCGCATTTCTCTTGTTTGAACACTCGAACTTTCATAGATTTTCAACGGAATGTGTTGATAGTGAAGCGTGGGGGGGACACGGCTATCAACAACACATCATCAGTATGGTAAAACTAACCTGTCTCACGACGGTCTAAACCCAGCTCACGTTCCCTTAGTGAGTGAACAATCCAACGCTTGGTGAATTCTGCTTCACAGTGATAGAAAGAGCCGACATTGAAGGATCAAAAAGCGACGTCGACACCGCGCCAGGCCGCGGGCGCGGGATGGAGCCGCGGCGCCCGGGCCGTGCCTCCCCCTCGGGGCCGAGCACGTGCGGGCGAGCGCAGGAGCCGCACGGGGTGATTTAATCCTGGTTTGGTCCGGGTCTGGACCTGGTCCGGTCCTGGTTTAGTCCAGGTCCAGTCCAGGTTTAAACCTGGTTTAGTTCTGGTCTAGACTTGGTTTATTCCACGTTTAGTCCTGGCGCTACAGTCTCTTAGCCAATCAGGACGCAGAACACAATGTTACACTATAAAAAAAAAAGTTACACTATAAAAAAAAAACCTTGGAACGGATCAGGCCTTTTCCATTGAAATAGCTACTCAACTTACGAAAAATTCACGTTACGAAACCACTTCTGGAACGAATTAATTTCGTAAGGTGAGGTACCACTGTACACTTTTGTCCAGTTGACCAATTGAATTTCTCCTTTTGCCACAAAACCACCTGTAATTTCATAAATATGAGGTAGAGCCGTTTTAATGTCAATCTGTAACATAGTGCACCTACAGTATTATACTACTTTTACTTCATTACCTTCCAACACAAACAAAACATTCCTGAATCCACTTTGATCACCGTTACTGTCACTGTGCTCTTTCAGCCCAGCCACAGTTTGCCCTTGTGTTTAAACCCGTCATATACATCACTTAAGACCTTTAAATGTCATCTGTGTACACACTTTCTCTTTATGTAACCATTCTATTCCACTCCAGATGATGTTTTGTAGCTTTGTTTGGATCTGGCTCCGTCTTGTTCACTTTGCTCCCGCGTCCTCCTTTAAGTGTGTTTATCACAAACATCTAAAAAGCCTGACGGAGATCACAAAGAACAGATCGAGATAAAGGAGATGGATTTGCCGAAGAGCAGAGAGGTCGGACGCTCCCTTAAGGTGTGTCGTTTGTGTGGAGAATGTAATGGAAAAATGTTCTCTGCTTGTGTTGCACTTGTAAATGAAGTTCTCTTATTACTTCTACTTTTTCATAGATCATATTTTATTATCCATGTTTTATACCGTTATCATTTTTTACATTTAAAGGGCTTATATTATGCAAAATTGACTCTTGTGGGATTTAATCCATGTTAGAATGCTGTTTCCTCATCAAAAACATACCATTATGTTTTGTTTCATTCACACATGTTTGAGTAACCCTGCATTATTGTTCCATCTACATCTCCAAAGCATGTAGTAGTACTTTTTAGTTTAGTTTTAAGTTAAAAGGTAAAAGATCGCTGACGTGCAGTTGAAATGAGAAATTCCAGAGCTGAAATCATCCAAATGATTCTGGTGAAGGTGTGTGGAGTTTAAAAACACAGTGGAGCACTTCCTCTATTGTCGCATGAGTGTTATGAGGTATGTTTGTGATGAGGAACATTACAACAAGATAAGCAAATAATGTAATATGGGCCCTTTACAGTCTATGGAGACAAACCGGTCAGTTAGCGTACTGGTCAGATCTGTGGAGAGGTGGTCCCACTAGGGCTGTCAGTTTAACACGTTAATTAGATTCAGATTCAACTTTATTGTCAATTCTGCCATATGTACACGACACACAGTGAATCGATATTGCGTTTCTCTCTGGCCAAGCAGAAGAAGTGACAGCCAGGCAGGCGCCGCCATCTTGGAGATAACAGTAGAAAAAATGCAGATACAATCAATAACAATATTCACAAACATATTACGACAAAAACAATGGGACAGGTAAACACGAGGCATCTTTTGAACAAGAGTGTTAAATTCACTGTATGCACATGGTAGGATTGGATTGGATTTCTCCCAATCCGATCCCGTTACTCGGCGGGTGGTCTGTCCTTAGATCCGAGTGCACATGAAGCTCGTGTAATCGGATAATGGTCAGCGAACTGGCCGCCTCCGCTACGCTATGTGGCGCTGTCGTCCAACTACTTCCAGGTGATGGCTACTCAATAAAACCACAACAAACTATGTGGCGGTATACAAAGATGGCGCTCGAGGAGTTTGACGGAGCAGCATAGGTGTACGTGTTGTGCATTCTTTCTTCGCAGTCATGATTTCGTCTGACTTTTCCAGCAACAAACGCTACTTATGACGGCGTCGGCGCCTCCTGCCACTTCCGGGTGAAATCCCTGGCGAAAATTCTCGCGCATGCACAGTACGCCAATCCCATCCGATATCGTGCACAAGGCGGCGCGTATTACTATCGGCCTAAGCCAGGGGTTCCAATCGGATTCGGGAAACCAATCCCTATACGATCCTTAGCCTGTGCACATGAATTCGATCCCAATCCGTTTGCAATCGGATTACACTCGTCCATGTGCACGCAGTGATAGAGAATAATGATGAACTGAGGCGGACATTCTATATAGCAGAGTGTTTACAGTACACATGTCAGATTGTCCCAGTTAATTAATTACACTGCAAATTAACATGTTATAAAAATTAACGCAATTAATTATGAGTGGGAATCCAATGCGGCCCATTGAAGAACCTGTAGGTGACTTGGCAGTGGCGTCACTTTCAATCAAATAAAGCCTGGAGGAAACTGACATGGACTCAACTCAGGGGGCGAGGCGAGTGAATTGCTGCCAGGACCTTTGAACGGCAAATTTATTTATAAAAAGAACGAAGACGGGACTATTAACAAGAACGCAGTGATTTGTAGCTTTTGCTAAAAAGAATTTTCCGATCACCGAAGCTGCTCCAGCCTGACGGATCATTTGAACGACAGACACGTCCGGACAAGTTCCATCGTTACTGGTGATAGTGCGAACTTGAGCGCACTTCAACAAACCACCAAACCATGCTCGCAGAATTTGGCTCCTCTCTCCCTTTCTCTCTCTCTCTCTCCCTCTCTCTCTCTCTCTCTCTCTCTCTCTCTCATGTGATTAAAATGCGATTAATTAGATCCTGTAATTAAAAATCTTGTAATTAATTAGATTATTTTTTTAATCGCCTGACAGCACTAGGTCCCACTTACTGTAACTGCAGTCCATTTATGCAGAAATTCTCAGCAGTAAAACATTTGTTTAATCGATTAAACATTCCAGACAAAGAAATAACATCTCCACAGAGACGAGCAAACCCTCCTCCACCAGAAAAGTTGCACAGCGTCCCTTTAAATACCTAAAAGAACGAAATATCGGTTAGTTTGTTAGATTTGCTATTATTCAAACTCCCTCTCGCCTCCAATCTAAAACAGCCACCAAACACATTGAATTTTGTCCTTTGTCGACAGCAATTAGTCAGTAGCTTCCAACTCCATTGTGTAAAGGTCACACAAGTGGTATTTGTGTGACTAAAATACAATTAGTGCTAAAACTTTGGTGCCTACAATAGTTTTGGTGTGTTTTATCCACTATAAAGTTTTGATTAAAGAGCCTATATTTTCTGATCTATGCTATAAAGTTGTTTCCTCATCAAAAAACAGACCTGGAGTTGTGTTTTCTTTCATTCACACACATTTAACACCCAAACCCTGCATATTTAGGCCTGAGTTCTTCTCTCAAAGAGAAAACACGCCACACACCTTCACTAGAAACATTTCAGCGCTGTGGGAACATAGTGGCGATCCCGACTTGGTCTACTTTGAAGGGAGATAGGTGGCTGAGCTGGGTTAGTTGAGCTCAAAGCATGGATTTCCTGTATCGTGAAGGAGGCTCACGTTTATGGTTACATCACTAAAGTAACAGAGGCGTCAGAGCTCACCTGGTCTGGAGCAGGTTAAAAGGATAGTTTTTTTTTAAAAATGTGAATCTGTATGGCGTCCCCTTCAGCAGTGTCGTGCATTAAAGGAGAATTAACGTTTTATACAATATGAGCCTTATTTCGGTAATAAAACAAGTTGTTTTACTCACCCATAGTACTTTGGTGTCATATGGAGCATTTCCGAAGATGTTTTAGATTAGCGATATCCGTTAACGTGAGTGATCGAGGCACGACGTTGCAGTCACCAAAATAACACAAACTTTAGCACTTTAGCAAATCATAGAAGCTCAATGTCTTAGTCTACACTTTTGTTTGAATCAAAAATGGCCTCTAATGAGATTTATCCATAGTTTCGAGTAGATGAGGAGGACAGTGGGCATGTGCTCATTCACAGCTGATTTCGCTCTCGGGACCCAAACATGAAAGGTAAAGCTGTAAGACGTTTAGACCATCGTGTTTGCAGTACCCACTTCAGTCAGGACGATTTTTTTACCAGCAAAGGAAAAGAAAGAAGGCCAGCGGATTCAGCACACGATTCTGAGAAGTAATGATAACAGGAGAAGTTCAATTTGTCAACTGGACAAAGTTTGTTTGGTTGAAAACGTTTCGCCGCTCATCCGAGAGGCTTCGTCAGCTCTAATAAGAATACTGGTAAGACACTTGCTTATATCTTGCTGTAGGGAGGAGCTACCTAGCTAACTACTTTCCGGAACTATCTCATTGGTTTCCGTCTTTTGTTTCTCTGGCGTCTAGCTAACGATCCCTATTCATCCCTACACGCCTGTTTTTTCACACCTCTGGCCCTGACCTGGCTAGCCCTATTGTTTCCCTGTTTGCTTGATCTCGGCTTAACAGTGGAATTGTAGATGGGATGCAAATTATGTCTGACTCCACCATTTCTGTTCAGAGAAGGATTCTCTTTTTTGACAAAAATAGCCTCTTTAACTCCCCTCTCAAACCAATTCTTTTCCCTGGCTAAGATCTGAACCTCACTGTCCTCAAATGAATGGTTCTCTATTATAATATAATATTATAATATTATATTATATATAATATAATATATAATATACTATTATAATAGAGAATCCGAACCCAGGAGGAAAGGGGTAGCGATTCCGTACCTGGCCGGCGTGTCGGAAAAACTACAGAGGATTTTCAGACAATATGAAATCCCAGTTTATTTCAAACCCACAAACACTTTAAGACAAAAACTCGTCCACCCAAAGGACAAAACACCGAGCCACAAACAAAGCAATGTGGTCTACTCCATTCAGTGTAGTGAAGACTGCAGTGAGCGCTATATTGGAGAAACCAAGCAGCCACTTCACAAGAGGATGTACCAGCACAGACAGGCGTGCCAGAGTGGACCGTCTTCTGCCGTATATCTTCACCTAGAAGCCACGGGTCATTCATTTGAGGACAGTGAGGTTCAGATCTTAGCCAGGGAAAAGAATTGGTTTGAGAGGGGAGTTAAAGAGGCTATTTTTGTCAAAAAAGAGAATCCTTCTCTGAACAGAAATGGTGGAGTAAGACATAATTTGCATCCCATCTACAATTCCATTGTTAAGCCGAGATCAAGCAAACAGGGAAACAATAGGGCTAGCCAGGTCAGGGCCAGAGGTGTGAAAAAACAGGCGTGTAGGGATGAATAGGGATCGTTAGCTAGACGCCAGAGAAACAAAAGACGGAAACCAATGAGATAGTTCCGGAAAGTAGTTAGCTAGGTAGCTCCTCCCTACAGCAAGATATAAGCAAGTGTCTTACCAGTATTCTTATTAGAGCTGACGAAGCCTCTCGGATGAGCGGCGAAACGTTTTCAACCAAACAAACTTTGTCCAGTTGACAAATTGAACTTCTCCTGTTATCATGGATTCTACCTGGACGACTGAGGGACTTTTCACGCATCTGAGAAGTAATGTGAAACCGATGGCTGTTCTCTGGTGTGCTGCTCCTAAAACTGTCTCCGCTTCATTCTTTCCATATCCATTCTGTCTCCTCATCTGTATACTCAGGCACAAAACGATAGGGACGGCCATCATACTCAAATAACTCTTCAGTCTCAAAGTCCGAATCTTCAGCCATGTGTCGCTCGCAATAGGAAAGTTCAGAGCGGTGTTTATCTGCGAATCAACTGGGGAATTCGCACATGCACACTGTCTATGATGACGTCATCAGATGAAACTATAGCTGGATATCGGGTTTCAGGCCGCTTTGGACTCCACTTAAAGTCTACGCTGACACAGCGATCTGTGATTTGAAAAGTGCTAAAGTTTGTGTTATTTTGGTGACTTCAACGTCGTGCCCTGATCACTCATGTTAACGGATATCGCTAATCTAAAACATCTCTGGAAATGCTCCAAATGACACCAAAGTGCTATGGGTGAGTAAAACAACTTGTTTTATTACCGAAATAAAGGAATAGTAACGTTTTTACA